>CAIGRP010091254.1:0-10031 GCA_903798385.1 Fraxinus cuspidata | reverse complement strand
AAAAAAAAAAAAAAAAAAAAAAAATCACTCAAAAACAACTAAGTAATTAGAAAAATTATTTCACCCTCCAAATTTAAACTAAACATTGTCCCCAATGTGAAATTTAAAAAAATGGAAGATTTCCCTGAATGAAAATGTTGGTTGTCTTCATTGCTAACGGTGGATTGGCGATACGATGGTGGATGGATAGATGTTGAATGTATATTCTAGCTTCTCTTCCAAACTTGAGACTTAACTTATGAGAAAAACAAACTCATTAATAAACTAATGATAAAAATATACACTAATATCTAAAGATAAGAGATAGAGAGATAGAAAGTTTGGGTTGCCTCCCAAGAAGCGTTTCTTTAATATCCTTAGCTTGACGTTGTCAATTTGCCTTATGTTGGATTTTTAAGAGGGACTCCTCCCTTCATATTTTCAAACTTTTTCCTTCGTTTTGAATTTTTATTCAGAATAGCACGACCATTAGGGTTAGGAGGCGGCTTCAACTTCGATATAGTGTTCAAAACCTCTTTTGATTTGATAATGTTGGGAGGTTTCAAAGGTCCTACAATATAGTTCTTTTTTCTGTTAGGAAGATTGACTTTTTGAGCGAAAATGAAATCCACCACTTCCTTAATCATTGTGTAGCTTCTAGTAGCAGCTTATCAATCTTCGAGTAATTGGTTGCCCTATACTACTCTAGAGGGTCATAGAACAATTCCCTGAAAATTTTCCCCTTCACTGCGTCAATTGACTGACCAGGTGGCAAGTGTTGACTTTTTTGAGGATTTCTTTGTTTGATAAATGTTGAAAATGACTTGCTCTTCATTAATCTGTAGTGTCAATTTTCCTTCTTGGACATCAATGAGAGCTCTCCTAGATGTCAACAAGGGTCGACCAAGAATTAATGGTAATTCTTGATCTTTTTATATATCCAAAATCACGAAGTTCACCGGGAAGATGAATTTGTCAACTTTAACCAACACATCTTCAATGATTCCTTGGGGGTATGTGATGAATCTATCAGCTAGTTGCAAAGTGATCGTGGTTGGTTTCACTTCTCCAAGGACCAACTTCTTGAATAGAGATAGTGGTATCATATTGATGCTAGCTCCCAAGTCACACAATGCCTTATCAAATGTAGAAGTGCTAATTGTGCATGAAATAATGAAGCTACCCGGATCTTTTAGTTTTCAATGGAGCTTCTTTTGGAGAATGGCACTACATTCTTTTGTCGCTTGACTGTTTCAAATTCCACTAGCTTTCTTTTGTTTGACATCACTTCCTTTAGGAACTTAGCATAATTCGGCATTTATGTCAAAGCATCTGCTAAAGGAATATTTATGTGGATTTATTTAAAGACTTCTAGAAATTTTATAAACTGCTCATCGAATTTCCTTTTCAGGAATCTCTGTGGATATTGCAGTTGTGACTTCAAGATCGGTGGATTATCTAGGAATGAAATTGAGCTAGGCTTAGAAGCTTTCTTTGTTGCCACTGCCTCAACCGTCTGGTTGAAGTTTTTCTTCAACTTGATCTGAAGCAAATATATGAATTAAGGCCTTTGTAGGTTTGCTCTCTTCAACTACTTTACCACTCAATGTGATAGCATTGCAGCACTCCCTTGGGTTGACCTAGGTGTCATTATAAAACTTCCCTTCTTGTTGTTGGGAATTTATTGCAGCTGCTACCAGATCAATCTGTACCTCTATATTTTTTACTGTAGCCCCATGATGGTCATATAAGCCTTGATATAGTCAAATCTTGACTAATCCTTGTTGAATCTCGTCATAGTCTCTGAAATAAAGGTTCCCAAAATGTCCTCCGCTGATGGTTTTCCTTCAGAAGCCTGATTATTAAACCCAGGTGGTGGCTGCAGCATGTTCGTATTGTTACCATAAGAGATATTCTCATGGTTACGCAGCCTGGATTATACTAGTTTGCTAAGTAGTTTCCTCTCTGATTGAAGTTTCCGCCATTCATATACTGGACTTGCTCATTCTCAGAGTTAGACTCATGGTATGTAGTGGAAGCAGCCATGATAGAATTTGCTTTCTTCTGAGTTCCTTGTGATGTCAATGCAGCTATTTGAGTTATGAGAGATGACATTTGAGCTGTAAGGGCTGTAATGGGACCCTTCTCATAAAGACCAGCCATTTTCTTTGCATTTGAACGCTCACTTAGACATTGATAACTGTTGGTGGTTATTTCATCCAACAGTAAATAGGTAGAATCTACAGTCTTGGACATCAAAGTACCCTTTACTACAGCATCTACTACTGTCCGTGTCTGACCATTTAGCCAGTTGTAGAAGATTTCCATTTGCATCTAGTCTTGATAGCCATGTTGATGGCATCTTCTAAGTAAATCCTTGAATCTCTCCCAAGCCCCATAAAATAGTTTGAAGTATGCTTGTCTGAACTGGCCAATTGCACTCTACAATTGAGCTGTCTTGGAAGGAGGAAAAATTTGGTGAGAAATTTCTGAGGTAATCCCTCCCAATTTGCGATGGATCCATATGACAATGATTGAAACCATGCTTTGGCTTTATCCCTTATGGAGAAGGAAAATAAGCGTAGTCGGATGACATCTTTAGTAACTCCATTCATTTTTACAATGTCGCAGATTTCAAGAAAAGAACCAAGATGAGCATTTGGATAATCTATTGGAGATTCCCCAATCTGATTTTGTTGTACCGTGTGGATCAAGTCTGGCTTCAATTCAAAATTATTTGCAGTTATTGTTGGGTGTGCAATTTCGGAGTAGTTGTCATTGATAACTGGTCTGAGAAAGTATCTTATAGCCCAATGTTGATTGTATTGATTTGCTACTTGTTCTGCCATTGTTTCGAGTTCATTTCTTCTGAAACCCCCCTTAAAAATCTGAAAGTTCTTTCGATTTCAAGATCAATGGGTAATAGTCTAATGCTCCTCGATTTTCCCATGAACTTGAAATAAAGAACAAGCCAATTATTTAAAAGTAAAGAAATCTAAATTGAAACAAAAGCTACTTGGTAATAATATTAGTAAAAATAAAATAATACAATCCCCCGTAACGGTGACAAAAATTTGTCACATGTTTTATACAACGTAAATTATACCGCAAGTGTACGTTGTCAAGTTTTGTAATATATTAATGGAGTTAGAGTGTCAAATCCACATAGATTGTATTGTATACCTATATTTATCTAGATGAAATTTTTTGAATAAATGTTTTATCTAAACTAAAGACGATTATGACAAATTCAATGAATAAATGCAAGTTATACGAATTAATCAATATAAGAAAACTTAGGGTATGATTTCACCTAACTATTAAATCTGATTTTCAATAACCTAGTTATCTCTAAGCAATTTTCCATGTTTATAAGCAAGAATCCTAATGTAACTCCACCATCTCTCTTGAGTGTCAAGTAAATATTAATCCTAGAAATTAATTCAAATATCTGTATTTCGAATTAAAATCAATATTTATCAAGATCGTGGTTTTTAGATGGAACAAATTTCATAGATTCTACACTTTCTCTCGAAACCCATCTAGGTTGTGATATTGTTGTGATCATGCCTAAATTCATCTCTCTCTAGTGTCAAAATTGGCTAGCATCTAATCATTTAATTAGTGGCCAATTAATTGAAAGCATTAAATCAATGACACAAAAAAAGGGAAATAAAATTTCATATAATTAAAATAAAATAAAATAAAATCATATTCTCAATTTTGGCTAATCAACCCCTAGAAGAATTATTTAGTTAATAATATGAGACATGAAATCTATACAATTCATAAAGAATAATATGAAGAGAAGAAAGATAAAACTATTTTTTTGATGGTTGAATCAATCTTCTTCGCCAAGATGCCTTTTGCCTTCTTGATTTCTTGAATCTTGGCCCCTTGAATTGTTGCTTTTGACTCGATAATTCTTTTTGAAAAGTGGTCTTTAGAGTTGTATTTATATCATCATGAAGTTTTTGGAAGAGTTACAGTTGGATTGAGATTTAAAAAGAGACCAAATTATTGAAAATTCATTTTCTCGCTTGGGGTGCGCCACGACGCCACAAGCGTGGTGCTGTGGTGGCGCGATACTGTTGAAATTTAGCAATAGTGGCACTGCGGTGCCCACTTTCTGGTGAAAAATCTTCACTATGCATTCTTCCGTATTTTTGTCACAACTTTTTCTCC
Source organism: Fraxinus cuspidata (assembly GCA_903798385.1). NCBI lineage: Eukaryota > Viridiplantae > Streptophyta > Magnoliopsida > Lamiales > Oleaceae > Fraxinus > Fraxinus cuspidata. The sequence goes on along the minus strand of CAIGRP010091254.1, from coordinate 5,867 downwards.
TGACATTTGATTGAGGTGATTCAAAGTGTGTTGGAAAGATAACTCAAATGGCTACAACGTTTCTTCAGATAACGTTCTCAAATTCGAATGTTTACTATGTCGAAAATGGGTTTCAATCTCTGACTAAAATCTGGAACATACTTGTGCAATTGAGAATTCATTTTTGAAAATATTTTGATCATATTTCACTCTTTTTTGGTTGCATCCGGATGACTCCTAGTAGTCTTCAATTATCATTTTACAAATAAACTATTGAAAGTTACAATTGAGTTCTCAAACTTTGGATTTTACCATTTTTTTGTTATTCACTTTCTTTCAGTTTAACCCCCAATTATCAAGTTTCACCAAACCAACATCTTCTACTTGATTCATGCCAATATCACTATTTTCTTCAAATTTCATATCATTCACATCGATTCACCTAACTTATAAAATAACACTGCACATATTAAGCTCTTGTGAGTGAGTTTTAACTACATGTGTGAGATTTGAGATGACGATTATCGATGTTGTGATATAAACTTGAATATGTATTTTTTTAACTAGCTAATATAAACTCCTGTATATTTCAAAAAAGGAAAAATATTTAAATTTATTAGAAAAAAGTGAGACATCTTATACTTTTCTTTGTAACTTTTATGATTTGGGTGATAAACCCTATTAAAGCAAAACAACAAATTACTGCAATACAAATATTTAATTTAAAGATAAAATCTAAATTCAAACAAAACACAGATCAAAATAAAGTTAAACATCCAAATTGTCATAGCAAACAAAACAAGAAGTTTTCCACTTGAAATTGATAAGTGTAACTTGAACTATTGAATCAAACAAATTTAGAATTAAATATTAAATTAATATTATCTTAAATAGAACAATAACTCATGCCACTTACAATAAATTATAAAACTTGGCACATACAACTTCCCATTTTTGGCAGTATAAATTATTGACTTTTGAAACCACATAATTTCTCTATCATTAACTTATTCATTGGGTATGACAAAACCTTATTTAACACCCACCAAAGGACTAAACCTAACTTATTAATTGGACTTGACAAAAGCCCATTAACACCCCCAAACCCATCGTCTCCTTTATGCCTGCTGCAGTTCTCCGCGCTTGCCTCTTCTCCATCATCTTTCCTTTTCTGCCTGCTGACATCTTTCTGTTGTGCTTTCTTCTTCTCCAACATCTTCCCATTTCTGCCTGCTACCACAAGACTCGAAATGAAAGCTCTTTTCTACCATCGTCCACTGTGTTTACTACCGCCGTCCACTTTCTTCTCTGTTGCTGTGTTCGGGTGCAAGACCAAATATCCGACCCATATCCCGTGTCAGTATCCGTGTCATGTCAACATGAGTACTTCTCCATTTTTGAAGAGTCCGAGCAACATAGTTCACATCTGTGAATGGATGTGAAAGTGCCGAAAAATGACCGTACTTCGTAAATATGTCATCCACCACTAAGAGAGTATCTTTGCCTCCCAAATTAGGTAATTCTTCAATGAAGTCCATACTAATGTGGCTCCAAGCATGCAGAGGTACATGAAGAGGCTGTAATAATCCAGGGTAAGGAACATTCTCCCCTTTACACTTCTAGCAGATTTCACACTATAATACGTCAGTTTTGATGTCCTGGTTCATGCTAGGCCAGTAGAAATGTTGCTTTGCTTTGTAGATGATGCCTGAATGCTCTCCTTCTTAAGACCCATAAATATTCTGAATAGGTTTAGATATGATATTACCCCAATGTATAACCTGCCTTTATACTTCAAAATATTTTTGAAGTAAAAGAAGTTAGGATCTGCTGTAGGATTTAAGATGAGTGACTGGATTTTCTCCCTAGTAATGTTGTCCTCCTTGTAGCTATCATTAACCTCTTGTATCTGAGTGGGCATAACAGCTGTGATTTCTGCACACTCCACCTCCTTCTCATGCCTCCTTGACAATGCATCAACTACTAATTTATCAGCTCTTCGTTTATACAATATTTCATAACTGAGTTCCAATAGTTTAGTAAGCCATTTCTATTGAAGTGGGGTTGTAATCCTCTGAGATAATTGAGAGATTGGTGGTCAGTCTTTATGATGAAGTGTTGGCCCTCTAAATAATATCTCCATTTACTAACAGTAGTGACTAAGGCTAGCCGTTCCTTTTCATAAATTGACATACCTATGTTCCTGATTCCAATAGCCTTGCTTAGGTAAGCTAGAGTCCTTTTGTCTTGCATTAGCACAACACCAATTCCACTTTTGGCAAGCAACGGTTTTGATGATGAAAGGATGATGGAAATCAGGTAAAGCAAGTACATGTTGAACTCATGGCTTCGTTTAATTGTTCAAAGGCTAAATCTCCAGCCTCTGTCCACTGAAAATTGTCTTTCTTAAGCATGCCTATCAATGGTTTAGCTATCACCCTATAACTCTTGACAAACTTCTTGTAGTACCTAGTCAACCCTAGAAAGCCCCTCAACTATTTGACGTTCCTAAGTTTAGGTCATAGCTGCATTGCTTCCACCTTGCTGGGCTCAGATGAGACTCCTTCTTTGCTGATAATATGACCTAAGTACTCAACCTTCAATTGCCCAAAACTACACTTGGACCTCTTGGCATATAGTTGGTGTTTCTGTAATATCCCCTTTACCGATCCCAGATGTTGGCAATGAGAGGCTAGATCAGTGTTGTACACCACGTCATAAAAAATACTAAAACATATCTCCCATCTGGTCCTTGAACACCTCATTCGTGAAGCTTTGGAAAGTAGTGGGTGCATTGGTGAGGCCAAATGGCATCACCTTGAACTCATACAGCCCTTGGTGTGTTTTAAATGCAGCCTTATGAACATCTCCTTCAGTAACTCTTATCTGGTGATAACTTGCTCTAAGATCATTTTTTGAAAAAAACTTTGCTCCATAAAGTTCATCTAATAGTTCATCAATAAGTGGCATTCGGAATTGGTCCTTGATTGTTAGGGCATTCAACTACCTATAATGAACACAAAATCTCTAGGTTCTATCCTTCTTCTTGACAAGGAGTACATGTGAGGCAAAAGGACTATTTCTTGCTTGTATAATCCCAGATTCTAGCATTTCTTTAATCAACTTTTCTATCTCTATCTTCTGGATGAATGGACACTTTTAGGGTCTGATTTCAAAAGGCTGGGCACCTTCTTTAAGAGGAATGTGGTGGTCATATGATCTTGGAGGAGGTAGCCCTTTTGGTTCCGCAAACACCCTTGAGGAGGTTCTCCACTATAAAGTGCCTTGTTCAGTAATTATCGTATGTTCGAGTCCCACTTACCTTTTCAAGCGGTTAAAAATGAATTAAAATTTAGCCAAAATAGCTCCAAGACAACCTCTAAGTGAGAGATGAGGTGAGGGAAGGTAGGATATATATTGTGTCAATTATTTTTAGTCAAAAAGTTCTTTACTAGGCGTAGGATTGTGGGCCATATTCTTGAATTCTATACAATTTTTCTTTTTAAATGGGTCTACCCTATAGCTTCATCTTTCAGCTTTGAATAAAGAAATTGGACTTGGGCTACCTTTAAAAGGCCCAAAACAATTAACTGAACATTTTTATTTATGGGAAATTAGGAACTGTGCCCTAAAAAAATGAAATATTTGATTAATATATTAAAACTATTTAAAATTATTATTAATGTATTAATTACATTCAAAACCTCAAAACCCACAAAAAACCCCAAATCAAAAGGGTTTTACCCTTGAATAAGAAAACTCTCGAGAAACCTTTGTTCTAAACTCCGACTTCAACTCCAATGTTCTTGTAGAGAGAAAACCATACCCACCATTTGAAGGAGCCGCTTCAACCAATGAATATGAAGACTTCGAGACTGAAAAAGATTATGACCACTTTGAAAACTGCAACTCGAAGAGCCTGAGGCAAGGGTTGAGGCCGAGCGCTTGAAACTTGTTAACGGGTACTATGAGATCGAGGCCATATGCAGAAAGTGAGTTCCAAAGGTCCATAATTTCTCATTTCTATCTTTTTTTCATAAAATCGAACTATTTGTGTTCTTTGGTCTCTGGTGGAGGCGCATTGGAAATATTATTGGAAGGACCTTGATGGTATTGATTTGCAATTCTAGTTATTATTATTATTTTTTGCATATAGATTAAGATGAAAATAAATAGCAACGTGGATATATTTTTTGGGAATAAGTTCAAATGGCCATCACTCAAAAGTATTTTGTCCAATAGACATTTGACCGAAATTATCAAAATAAAAGGAATTTTAATTATTTTAAAGTGTCAAAAGACCGCTTAACTCTTGTCTTGTAAAATGAAATTGAAGAAGGAATTGGGAGTTTTCTTTCATTCATTCACGTAAAAAATGCTCTCCTTCAAATTCAAAAAGAACCCATTCTCCATCGAAGCCTTCTTCTCCTCCAAGTTCTCAAACTCTTCTCCTTCGTGTATAATGCCATCTTTTTTCCTTTTTCTATTGAGGTCGGCTACTGCGGAAAGTTTTAAAGGGAACCATGTCTTCGGTGGAGGGTTGAGTTCGAAATCCGTCTACTTCATTCCAAACCAACATCAAGCTATCATTTAGGAAAATTAATATAAGTTTTTCATAGTTTCAAATGTAAAGTTCACAGAAAATGGATTTGACTGCCGCATAAAAATTTTTATTGGTTGAGTTCGAAAATCTGTTTCTTCTACTAAACCATGTGTATTGGGTTTTTAAGGTTGAGTTCGAAAATTTGTCTTCTCCTGAATCATGTGTATTGAGTTTTCATATAATTTTTTTTTGGTTTCTAGTGAGAAGGAAACTTGACTTTTGTTCTCTGAATTTGATGAATTGAATTTTGTTTGAATGATATGGTTCATATATATTTTCGTTCTCTTGCATAGATTGATTTAGGGTTTATTAATTACCTTTGTTGCATATAGTTTATAGTAAAACTTTTCAAAGGATGATATGTACTTAAAATGAGGATCAAAATTGATATCATAATTGTTCTGCAATGTAATGCTTATTTGATAGGATGACATGTGAAGTAAGAGATGATGCTGAAGAGATAATAGACATAGTGCCCAAAATATGCATGTGACTTGAGAGTGATTCGAAGTTCACTGTCTTTTACTTTTTTTCCCAAATATATATGTGAGTCAAGAGTGACTTGAGGCTCATTGTGTTTAACTCTTTCCAAATTTGATGTTTTCTGTCTTCTAAGTTTTGAGAATTGAAATCAGGAGTTTGTGCTTGGAATTAGACTTAAATCATCTCGTTAAACTATCAAATAATGCATAAAATGAAGCATAATCTTTTAGGATGATTTCACATTTGGTTATAAAGCTAGTAGTTGTATTAGCAGAATGTTATTAGGACCTTTCTGTTATGAAGTACTACATTGTTTGCAATCGTACATATTTTTTTTCTTATCAAAAATCTGTAAGCTTAACTTGGTTTGTACAAATTATGCATCTTGTTCATATGTGATTTATTGCCATCACTTGTTTTAATATTTGTAATTGTTTTATAATTTGCACTGCTTTGTAGAAGATTCAAGTTGACGCTACAATTACGATTAGATGTAAATTGCAAGTAGTACATGATGTTTATGGGAAGCTGGACACAAATTACAAGAACAAGCTCTGCGAGAGTTTCTTCAGATCACTTCTTAGATTGAGGGTCATAAGACCACCAAAAAGAAGTATGGTTTAAGATCGGAGACAAACGAGCAAGATTTGGATTGGAAGAATTTATTTTAGTGACATGCTTAAATGTGAGTGATTGTAACAACGTAGATAAGACATTGGGGACGAAGTGTCAGATCATGAAAGAATATTTCAAGAAAAGTAAGAGAAATATTACGAAGGAAGATGCTTACAATGCATTTGTA
>CAIGRP010091253.1:0-24947 GCA_903798385.1 Fraxinus cuspidata | reverse complement strand
AAACACACAAACATGCAATGCTAATTACCTAATTGGTGGTCACTCAATCAAACAAAGCAAAAAGATTTAGCTAGCTAACCTGACTTTTTAACTCAGGATTGAAATCATAATATTAAATCTAATCACAACTTTAAAATCACAATACAGAAATTAAAATCTATTTTTCCAATGTAAAATCGACGTGTGTATGAAAAATTAAGTATAGCATTATGAATTCTTAAGTTATTTCAGTGCTCGACCCTCAATGGTCAAATATATTCTTTCATCACTCATAAGATTCACACGCTCTCAAACTTATTTGTTTCACTCTTTTCCAGTGTGTGAACTAAGGTTAGATTTTTTTTTGCTATTCTCGCCTCTTTAGTTTGGCAAAATTTCACCAATTGCAGTTCAATATTTTAATAAACAAGGATTTTCCATTAATTTTGATTGTTTCAATATCTAGGACTTAACTTGGCTAACAATCTCTTATCAAAAGTCTAATTTTCTTAAATGAGTGTTTGAAACTTAATCAAAGCATTTGATACGTCTTCTGTTTCATGCACCTGCTTTTTAATTTTTTTTTACTAATTTTTTTGTTTATTTGAAGCATTTTCTCCCTTAAACTTTCTAAATGACCCATGCAACAAGTTTTCGGCCAATGACTCCCAAGTCAGATGACCATAAGGTACCATACCATGTTTTAAAGACACTTGCAGACTTAATTGTTCGAGTCATAAAATCTACGATGAGAAATTTTCTAATAAAATATTTTTTATACCTTGATTAGTACAATGCCCCTCATTTAACACAAATTCAAGTAAAACGACCTCTAACTTGAGATTTTCACCGAGTTGCATCTTATTGACCTTAGAGAATCCATACAAGATTTTTAATTTCATACATGGAATCCATATTTATCTCAATATCTTCCTACAACAGTGAGATCCCTACAAACTATTCTAAATTTGGTCCAAGAATGTAAAATTTAGTGGTTTTGAGTTAAATATCTATAGTCTACTATTTCAACATATCCAATTATGAAATCAACTCATTCCTACATAATGCTTAACTTAATTCATGTGTTCAATATATATCAAATTTCACATGGAAAAGTAAAAAATAATCTATGCAAGCAACTTATTCACCATTCATATATCAATTCATGATTCAATATATTTATCATTTCCAACCAAGCTAACTAACTCACACAAGCACACAAAAAGAAAATATTTATCATTACTTTTTAAATTTAAATTTAAATTTTTTTACTAAAGCAATAAAAGCAAACAAAAATACATTAAAAAAATGAAAACTCATGTTTTTCACCCCCAAACTTGAACTAGACATTGTCTTCGATGTCTTTAATCATAAATCCGAATATAAAAGGGATGGAGAAGAAAGTGAAGAAAAAACTCCCCTGATATGGCTTGTAATTCAATAGCTAGTTTTCTTCTTCGTCTTGTTGACTCAATGGTCAATTTTGGTTCAAATGTTCGACGACTTTATGTTCCTGAAAAATCAAATAAAGGATTAAATCAATAATTGGAACAAGTGTTATTTCACTCTAACATCTAATAAATTAACTAACATATCGAAAACATAAGAAGAAACGAGATATGGATGATGGTCACAAATAAACTTAAAATAAACTAAATTATCATAAAAAAAAAAAAAGAATAAGTAAAAAAGGAAAAAAAAACTTGGATTGCCTACCAAGAAGTCCACCAAAATTTGATTTTCTATTCTGACAGCTTCGTTGATTTGGTAGCTCTTCTTCATCAATTCTAATGCAATGATTTTTTAATTTTTTTGGAAGGTTTCTCAAATGGGGTATAAAGATTAAATATCTCTTACTTTCCCTCCACTCTCAATATTATCTTACCCTTCTCCATGTCAATTAGAGTTTGACCCATTGCTAAGAATGACCGTCCCAATATAATTGAAATGTCTTGATCGTTTGGTATGTCCAACACAATGAAGTCTACCGAAAATATTAAATTTCCTACTTTTATGAGCACATCCTCAACTTTGCTACGTGGCTTTGAAATTGTTGTATCAGCTAGTTATAGCTTTATTGATGTTGATTTGACTTCACCCAATCCTAATTTCATGTAAAGAGAATATGACATCAGATTTATACTAGCACGTGCTTAATAGCACAAGAATTTCCAATTGAAAATGCAAAGTAAAACTCCCTGAATCTTTCAACTTAGGAGGTAATTTGTTTTGTACTCTTGCATTACTTTCCTCCGTTAATGCTACAATTTCAAATTTGGGAAACTTTCTTTTCTTTGTCAACACCTCTTTCAAAAAAATTTTATAACTTGAAATTTGTAATTTCACGTCAATTAACGAAATATTGATATGGAGCTTCTTGAGAACATCGAGAAAAATTTCCTCCCTTGACTTCTTTCGAAGTCTTTGAGGGAATGGAAGTGGAGGTACATATGCTTTAACTTTTACAGGATCCATGGGTGGATCATTTTCCATTACTCTTAATTTCATCACTTGCCCTTTAGGATTTGTCATTATATTGCCTGGCAATGATCCCTATGGATGTTCTGTAAGTTGTTGAGCTATTTGACTAATCTATGTCTCCAACTTGTTGATAGATGCTTGCTTATTTTGAAAATTAGTATCAATCTGTTGGAATACTTTATTTGTTTTCTGCACATATTGATGCAACATCTCCCCCAAACTTGGTTTGTTCTCTTGCTGGGCATTATGTGAACCATTCACTTGTTGATTATTTAGCCATCTGAAATTCAGGTGATATCTCTATCCTGGGTTATATGTTTGCGAATATGGGTTAGAATTACGAGAGCCATTCTGAATGAAGTTGACTTGTTCTTCGGGAAAGCCCATAGATATACAATTTTCTGTTAAATGGTTAGCTCCACAGTTTTCACATAATGGACCACTCATCACTGTATGTGCTCCTCTTGCTTGTGGTTTTACCAATAGCTCTACCTACTTTGTCAAATCTGCTATCTACACGTTGGTAGATGTTGTGCTATCTAATTCATACATCTCAGATACTCTCTGTGGTACCACTCTTTCTGATGAAAACATTGAATGTGTAGTGGCAATTAATTCAAATAAATCCATGGTTTGTTATACTGATTTTCCTATGATTGATCCACCATCTGAGGAATCCACTTGAGATTTTGACAATGGTGAGAGTCCGATGTAGAAGTACTGCACTTGATTACCTATTGTGATTCTATGATTTGGACAATTTCGCATTTCATGGCTCGTGATAACTCTCTCCATCTTTCTGTTGAAAAGTTTGAATTTCCAATCTTATTTTAGCTACTTTCGCATGTGGAAAGAATTTGTTGTAAAATTTTCTGATCAGTTCTTCCCATATAGTAATGCTTCCATGAGATTCGACGTCTAACCACTCCAATGCAACATCTCTTAGTTTATATGGAAATAATGTGAACTTAATAGCGTCTTCGTTTACCCGTAGAGCATTGAAGTCCTGATAATTTCTGAGAAATCTAGAGATATGTGTGTTCAGATATTCATGCCCTTAGAATTGGTGAGTGTTGCTAATCAAGTTGATCCACTCTTCTCTTATCTGAAAATTATTTACCCCGAATTTGGATACAGAATATTGGAGCACGTTGGCGTAACTATGGGCGTCAAGAACATTGAAACTGGCAAGTCTCCTTCATTTATTTCCCTTCGCTCCTGCTGCTGATCTGGTGGCACAGCTAATCTTGCGGTCACTTGTCCAATTGGCTGAATAGGAATATGAATATTTTGATCGTCTACCATTTGATGTTTCTGTTTTTGTTTTTGTTTTTGTTTATGTTCACTGTGTCTTCGTCTGAAACTTCAGTCAAACGGTTCAAGATCGTCACCTTGGGTACAGAGCATACAACGAACACTTTTTTTGTAATAAAATAAAATCAAATCAAATCAAATAACAGTTAAAAATAAAATAAATTAAGACTAAAGGTAAATATTCCCTGGCAGCAGTGCCAAAAAGTAGTTGTATTTTTATATCACGAGTGTATGATATCATAACAAACTGTATAGTGGAATTTTAAGTTCGGATTTCATTCTTACGAGGACTATATTTTATGACTTAATCTAATTTTTTAACTCCTATTTGATAAAAGCAAGTAAATAATTATGATGGTTATACTTATTTTTCCTAGTTACTCTTAACTAATTGAAAATATAAAAAGATTGTAAACAATGGATAATTGAAAATTCAAATATGTGATGAATAGTAGCGCATAACAATTTCATGTATTGATCACCTTAATTCTTAATTCAAGATTCATAATCTAATGTAGTATTCGATCGAATTCTTCTATTGTATTCAATTTACCCCTCCTCTCGAGTTCTCATTGAGCCTATTTAACTAATTAAATTACATATCTCTATGTGAATCAATTTTAGTTAAACGAAACACTAGTTCTAAGAATTCATATTATGACTGCAATAATTAGTATAGATGTCTCTACAAGTTATACTAATTTATCGAATTTTACTATATGGTCTAAATCAAATTATTGATAAGGTAATTTAATTTATTAAACTCATAATAAAATCAACACATAAATAAATAAATCACAAAAGTCTTGAATAGAAAAATAAAGGATCACAAGTCGACTATATTTTTTTCCCTAATATTAAAGTTAGTTATTCTGTAAAATAAAAACGCACAAATGTGAAAAGATTTCATATTTGAATTTTGTCATTTTTCCACAATTTTGCATTCTTTTCTCCAATTCTTCGTTAAACATAAAGTTTTACCTACAAAACACAATATAACATAAATTTGGTAGAATTTTATCGAAAAGATAATAAAATATCATGATTTAGGGCCTCGGATAAGTGTAGAAACAAGTTACAATTAGCATTCACTAATTAGTTTATAGAAATTGATAAATGATGTAATGACTATGGTTGCATCTCACATCACTAGCTTTAAGGCTTGGCTTGTGGACAAAAGGCGGTCATAGGTATCAGGCAAGGTCACTTGAGGCCTCGATTCATGAATCTCGAAGATTATATATTTGCTTTGTGTTAATAACTAATATTTTCTGTTAAATAGTTTTTTTCTTTACAATTAATTTTCAATTTAAACATTTAATGTATTATGTTCATCTTGTAACAGCACAACCAATTTCTCCCATTGGTTTCAATAGTTTTACATAATTGACAAGGAGTGATGAAGTTATGTATGTATTATATTTGACACGAGCTGTTGATTTTTTACATAATATTGCGTTGTTTATGCAAGGTCTGCCTGCTTGATCCAGGGAAGCTTGGATTCGATTTTGGAAGTTTCTCTTTTCATTTAAATACAGATTGTGAAATGTGAATAAACCAAGAATGACTTTCTAAACAAATTTTTGAAGTTTTCTGTTGGTGATCTAGAATATTTTATTCCTTTTTCTGATCTCGTATATCTTAGAAATTGTCGTCATTTTGCCTCGAGAGACAGAATCTATTTTTAGAATATAGATTGTACTACTAAGTTATGTTAATGAATATTGTGGAGCTCCATGAAAATCAGTACTAATAAAATGTAAGGGCCATCAGGGAGAAGGAAGCAGAAAGTGAAATGGAGAAAACTGTATACTTTTGCATGCTTGCGGCCTAACTCTACTGATGCTGCACTTGCACAAAGTCTTCTTGGACGGCCGGTATTTTCTCGGGTGGTTTTCTGCATCGAACCTCACCTTCACAAGATCAAACCACACAAGTATCCGAACAAATATGCATCCACAACCAAGTATAATCTTCTGACTTTTCTCCCAAGAGCGCTTTTAGAAGAAGTTTGCAGGGTTGCTAATTTCTATTTTCTCTTAGCAGCAGTCTGTAAGTTACTCCATGGCCACCCTTTACTCCCAAAGTTTAATAGCACCCCTCGANATAATCTTCTGACTTTTCTCCCAAGAGCGCTTTTAGAGCAAGTATGCAGGGTTGCTAATTTGTATGTTCTCTTAGCAGTAGTCTGTCTGTTACTCTATTTCCACCCTTTACTCCCAAAGTTTAATAGCACCCCTCGAATTTGTTATAAGGATTAGCATGCTCAAAGAGGCCATTGAGGATTGGCATAGGTTTTTACAGGTAGAATAAGAAAAATATACAGAAATTATTCGCTTCAAGAATGGCTATGAACTTGTAGTTACATTTCACGATTGAATAACCACTTTGTTTCAGGACAGAAATGTGAACTCCCTGAAAGCGAAGATTCATATATTTGAAGCGGCTTATTCGTGCAGAAATCCTGGGAATCGCTGTTGTGTATAATTTATAATTGATGTATTACATATTGGCTTTCTAGAGATCTATTGGGTTTAAAAAGGTGTTCTTTGTCATTCTTGATATGAAATACTTATCTTCATAACTTGACATCCAATATCTATATATTACATATAAAGAAAAAGAAAAAGAAATATAAAAATGAACCCACGTGACTACGTACACGTTTTGTTGTAAGTTGTCGAGATTCAATTGATATGATTTTACAAGTTGAGATTATACAAATTATCTATTAATAATATTTAGAACATGGAGACATTCTGGCTTATATTAGCTTATATTATCTTCTAGAATAATTAATATTGTATATTCATAATTTATTGATTTATATTATAAGGTTAATGTGAAATGAGGAAGTAAATTCGCACGTAATCCTATTTTCACCACTTGCATCTAACAATGTTTATTGCATGCTCCAGTTTAAAATGTGATTTAATTTATTGTATTTTCTACCAAACTTCATTTTCAAAATTTAACTATCTCCATTTTTCTTAAAGAGATAAAATTGTGTGATTTCTTATTACTCATTTTTCTTTAAATTGTGTTTATGCCACAAATATTTTAATGTCTTTTAAGAGTTTCGTCTTTTATGGTTAAATTAAAATCTAAATTTTTATTGATACCAAATAGAGGCTTAATTCAATTGAAGTATTTTATTATAGTACGTATTACTTTTTTAAATATATTCAAAAAAATCTAGATTTTAATTTAAGTCAAAGTCAACAATTCATTTCAACCATATATTTTATGATTCCAACAAATGTGTGGTTAAAAAGTTGTTGGAACTATAAATATATGGCTGAAATGAATTGTTGACTTTGACTTAAATTAAAATCTAGATTTTAATTGATACCAAATAGAGGCTTAATTCAATTGAAGTATTTTATTATAGTACATATTACTTTTATAAATAAAGTCATTGATATTTATTATGTTAAAGAAAAAAAATCAAATCGTTTTCCATTTAATGATTTTAAGAGAAATTTCAATGAATGTCCTTTCAAATCTAGGTATCTAGATTTGGGGATGTTACAGATATCGTTACGCCTCGCCATCAAGTCTCAATTCAAAACGTCACGTAGTAATCCACATGGAAAAAAATGTCAACAAAGAGTCAACTGATCAAAAGTAAAGAGATCAAATGAATGACTGAATCTATTGTGTCATGCCTAAATGACTGAAGCACGTAAATCTGAAGCCCTTCCTATTAAGCTAAAGTGCTACCTAAAGAAAGTCAAAGAAAGAAGAAGAAGCACTTCACACAAAAAACCGATACAAAGCTTCATCCAACCGAGACCTTTGTTCATCCGAAACTGTCTCTTACAAGATTTGTAGACAATTTTTAGGAATAATTGATGTAACATTTGTAATAAAGAAGTCAGGTTTATTAACTTAATGTGTGGCGGTTGATACGTTGTCATTGTATTTATTATATAACAGACAGTGATATGAATCCTTTGTCAATGAGAAGACAACAAGTGGTTTTGATCCAACGGACACCACATAGGCCAAAACACTATAAATAGGAAGTCTTTGTAAAGAAAAATGGGACTTTTGGGATCTTTAAAAATCTAAAAAAGAAATACAAAATGGTATTGTGAGCAGTTTTTCTAACACACACACATTTAAGAGGAAAAATTCTCCACATATGATCTTGCTTGTTCCGTATTCATTAGCTTGATCTTTAGCTGATAATCATAGGCTTTTAATTGAAGATTGTTGTTAACGCAATCATCTTTGTTTCACATGTCGGTGCTCGAACACTTGTATATCATATCGTGAAGCATCTCTCACGTTCACATTTTCCTCGTTTCCTTCTAGTACACTGATTAAAACGTGCCGAAATTTGCTTGAGTTGGCGTAAGTAGACCTGACATCCATTGTCCATGTCAGCATTACACTTTTTGGGGTCAACAGATTAGCACCATTTGTGGGAACCACTCATTTTAACCATAAAAATCCCGTACGAGAAAGCCAATTGGAAGTAACGCGAAAGACATTTCCTAACCTTTGAAAAATGGGTATTCTTGAAGAAATAACCATTTTAAGATCCAAAGAAAAAAAAATCGCTTAACTTAGAGCTAGTTTGATCCTTGAGAAAAGGAACTTATCAGAAAAAACTTGTTAACATGAGTTCAAGCAATGATGAAAAAGCACCTCAAAGGATTAGGGAACACCCCAAAGAAGTGAAATCTTCGGGTGTCCTTCCAGTCGCTTGTCTTCGACCTCATCAACAGCACAGACGAGGGGGGTCAAGGGACGGGGCTAGAATAGCAGCTAGACTCACTAGAGAGGTGGCCACAATGGTCACAATATGATGAATATAACTCAGCAGAACATGATGATGCATGAACTGTTGATGAGCGTGCAGGGCCAAGAAGGATCCCAGTTCCTTACTATGCAGTCCCGGGAAACACATTCCACGACCCGTCGTAGGGATACTACAGCGATAAAGAAGATGTTCAAAACCAGATTGCTGAATACCAACATTATACTAAGATGGAAGCCCCTAGGAAAGGGAGGTTGAGGTTGATACATCCACCAACTATGCAACTGAACGACCCAACAAGGGTCCATTGAACATTCCTCTGAATTACTAACAAGAGGATCAGCATCAGAGGTCCGTAAGTGTCTTCGACAGGCTGAGCCCAAGGCTGCCAAGAAATAGGCTCAACCTCCTCATATAATTAGAAATAGGCAGGAAGAGCCTCTTCGATTCGAGAAACAAGACAAACTAGTTTACAATACTCGAAATCCTTCCCTTAGAAATAGGCGTAAGATAAGAGAACATGCCAGAAGTGAAGTAGGATCCTATCCCTCAATTTAGGGAAGAAGATTCTAACGAACCACAAAGGTCCTGTGACCTTGATGATGATGACGGCAATTCACCATTTTCACAAGCAATCAGAAATGCTCATGTGCTGAACCACTTCACGCTCTCCAAATTCCCAAGTATGATGGGAAAGGTGATCATGCAAAGCATCTCAACAACTTCAAGACTCACATGAGTCTAAGAAGAGCAATCCCAGCTATGAAATGCAGAGCCTTCCACTTAACCCTAAGTGGAACAGATAAGATATGGTACGCTAGATTGCCAAAAGGAAGCATCCGAAGCTGAAAGACATTTCTTAAGCGTTTTGCCACAAGCAAAGAAGGTGAAGGAACTATCCAACGCCTACAGGATACGCGACAGCAGTAGGGTGAGTCCTTGAAAATTTTCTCGTTCTGCTTCACCGATAAGATGACCTACTGTGTGCAAGTGACAGATAGGGAGGCTCTAACAGCCCTGAGGAGAAGATTGTATATGAACTCTATCTTCTGAAGAGATGTGCAGAATAGGGACCCTACCAACTACGACGCCTTACTGGAATGGTAAGGCGTGAGATTATCAATGAAGAATTGAAAGATCATACGAACAGAGCTAACCAATGACTTCTCCATCTCCAAATACAATAAGGAAGAGGCCTAACATCCATTTTTATGCATCACCAGGTCAGACAGTCGACCCCTCTCAATCCAAGACAAGCATTAGCTATAGCAACAATAAATACAGTGCCCACTTTAGCTATAAGGAAGTGAACCCTGGTGTTGAAATGTACCTAGACAGACCCTATCAAAGATTCTCCCAAATGGGAAGAGGTAGTAGGCGAGATGCTGAACCTAGAAATAGGGATGAAATTCCCCTCTATTGTACATACCATTACTTTTATAAACACAACACTACTGATTGCAGAGACATTGAGAGGCATCCTCAGAATACCAATCAAGGGATGAGTAGGCGCCTCCAAAGAGATGCTCCTCCTAGGCAGAACCAACATACCAGGAATATTGAGTTGAGGGATACCAATATAAGCGACGCTCCCTGAAGGAGAGACAATGATGCGGAAAGACTTAGGGAGGGTCAAAGACAAAGGAGAAGCCCCCTAGAAAATGCTGGCCAAGAACCCATCAAGAAAATTGACACAATTTTTGGAGGCCCATATGTTGGGGGAGAATCTAGGAACTCCCAGAGAAAATGTGCACGGAAGCAAAGGACCTCCCAATGATAAGCTTCTTAGTCAACAACAACCTAGCCTTTGCTGAAAGAAGGGACCAACCCATCATCTTTACTCAAGATAATGCAGCTAGTGTACATTATCAACATTGTGACATACTAGTGGTGAGGACCCTTATAGCATGCAATGGCCTAAAAGAATGCAAGTGGAAAATGGAAGCTCTATCAGCATTATCTTTGGGGCCACCTATGATAAGATGAAGGTTGATCACGAGTTGATCCTAATAAGTTCCTCTTTGTATAGCTTCATAGGAGATAGCATCATCCCAAGGAGTAAGATCACTCTAGAAATAATGATGGGGACCACACACTGAGTTCTCATCATTTCATGGAATTTTTTGTAGTGGCCAACTACTTCGTTTATCACGAAGTACTGGGAGGCCAACCCTAAAAAAACTAATGGCCATCACATTCATCCATCATCCGTGTATGAATGGCATAGCACGTTTAGAGGTGATCAGAGGAGCGCGATGGAAAGTTATTCAAATTTCCTTAGGAACGTCGAACCAAGAAGTGTCAATGTGATCCTCACAGACATTGACATAGACGACGTTCTTAAACAAAGAAGAAACCCTGAACAAGGGAAAGACATCCAAATGATGAATGCCTCTGAAGAAGAAGCAATCCTCGGAGTTATAAATACCTATGAAGAAGAGGCTATCTATGAAGAACAGATACCCCCTAAAGAATGGAGACCTGCTGAAGAACCAGCTAGTTTAGAGGAGCTAGACCTTCGCATCATCGATTGCGAACCTCAAACAGTCCCTATGGAGGAACTGGAAAGCTTTCTAGTAGATCCATAAGACCCCTCCAAACACTTGCATGTTGGAAGAAATCTGTCTATAGAAGCTAAGGAGAAGGTGACCTCATTGGGAAGACATGCAGATAAATGTGGATGACATGCTGGTGAAGAGCTTGAAGGAAAAATATCATGTAAATCACATCAGCGAGACGTTTCAAATATTGAAGAGATACATGTTGAGGCTCAACCCTTTAAAATAGGCCTTTGGAGTTGTTTCGAGAAAATTTGTGGGCTACATAGTCAATTAGAAAGGCATCAAGGCCAACCCAGAAAAGATCAAGGCCTTGATTTAGATGAGGTCATTGCAAAAATCGAAGAAGGTGCAGAGCCTCACTAGATGTGTCGCTGCTCAGAACTTCTTCATCTCGAAGGTGACGGACAAGTGCCTCCCTTTCTTCAAAGTTCTGAAAGAGAGGAAATAAATTCTAGTGGATAGAGAAATGTGAGGTAACCCTACAAGAGCTAAAGAAGCACTTGGACTAGGCTCCCCTCCTCTCTAAGCCAAAGGCCAATGAACTACTGCAAATGTACTTGGCAGTAACCCTGAGACAATCAGTTTAGTCTTGATAAGAGAGGAAGATGATCACCAGTTGCCTGTTTATTATGTAAGCAAAGCACTTTTGGCAGTCAGGACTCGCTATCAAGACATGGAGAAACTAGCCTTTCCTCGGTGATAGCCTTCCAAAAATTGAGATCATATTTCTAGGCCCATACTATACATGTGCTAACTAACTTCCTCTCAAGCAAGTGCTGCAGAAGCCCAATGCTCAGAAAGATTATTGAAGTGGGCTATGGAACTTAACAAGTTTGATGTTGTACGCAAACCAAGGGGTGTTATTAATGGAAAGCCTTAACAGATTTTGTGACAGAGTTCACCCATATTCTGGAAATGAAGAGAAGATAGAACTCCCTGAACCTCCCACATAAAACATTTTTGTTGATGGATCGCCAGGGGACACTAGATCAGAAATAGGAGTGGTTCTTGTTAGTTATGAAGGATATAAGCCCACTTGTGCTGTAAGGTTCGGCTTCAAAGCTACTAACAATGTAGCATAATATGAGGCCTTCCTCGCTGGCCTCAGATTGGCCAGGGAAATGCAGGCAAAATAGCTCATGATGAGCAGTGACTCCCAGCTGGCAGTTAGTTAGGTCCATGGCAATTTTTCTACTAGAGATAAGTCCATGGCCGCTTATTTAAAATTGGTTATAGAGTTCATCCCGCTTTTGAAAAGTTTGAGTTGGTACAAATCTCACACTTAGAGAATGCGAGAATGCTCATGCCGACGTCCTTTCAAAATTGGCAAATAGTAAAGATTCGAGTTGCTCACTATAGTGCCCATAGAGCATCTTCCTTGGCCTCCACTGCAAATGGCGAAGAGATAATGTCGGTTGAAGATACTCCATTATGGATGAAGCTCACTTCTCAAGGATCGGACATTACCCTCTGAAAAAGAAGAGGCACAGAAGCTCAGAAGGTGAGCCACTCACTTCATCTTCCAAGATGATGTGCTATATAAACGAGGATTTTCCTTGTTCTTACTCCAATGCATAGGTGGAGAACAAGCCAACTATGTGCTCCGAGAGATTCATCAAAGGGTATGTGGCAATCACACATAATGATGGTCCTTGGCACAAAAAAGTGTTGAGATAAGGATATTATTGGCCCACCTTGAGAAATGACGCTGTAGTTTGCCAAGAGATGTGACAAGTGTCAACGTTTGGCAATAATTTAGAGGCACCTACTCAAGAGTTAAGCGTTATTTCCAACCCCTAGTCATATGTTAAATGGAGAATCGATCTTATAGGTTTCCTTCCTAAATGGAGGAGAAATTCGAACTTTGTGATAATCACCATTGATTATTTTACCAAATAGGTGGAAACCGAACCCCTTGTTAAAATTACAGAAGCCAATACGTCCAAATTTCTATGGAAGAACATCATTTGCAGGTTCAGAGTTCCCTATTCGATTTGTTCAGACAATGGACGACAGTCCAATAATAAGAAAGTCAAAAACTTATTTGGGAGCTGGGCATTAGGTACACTTTTCCTCTATACATTACCCTCATGCAAATGGGTAGATAGAAGCTATTAACAAGACATTAAATGCAGTGCCCACTTTAGCCTACGAGGAAGTGAACACTAGTGCTAAAATGTACCTGACCCTATCAAAGATTATCCTAAAAGGAAAGAGGTAATAGGCGAGATGCTGAATCTAGAAATAGGGATGAAGCGTCCCTCTATTGTACATACCATCACTCCCATAACCACAGTACTACTGATTGTAGAGACATTGCGGGCACCCTTAGAATACCAATCAAGGGAGAAGCAGGCACTTCCAAATAGATGCTCCTCCTAGATAGACCCAGCAGACCAGGAATATTGAGTCAAGGTACCCCCCAATATAAACGACGCTCCAATAAGGAGAGACAGTGATGCGGAAAGACCTAGAGAGTGTCATAGACAAACGAGAAGCCCCCTAGAAAATGCGGCCAAGAGCCCATCAAAGAAATTGACACAATTTTTGGAGGCCCATATATTGGGGAAAAATCTAGGAACTCCTAGAGAAACTATGCTAGGAAAGCGGAGGACCTCCCAATGACAAGCTTCTTATTTAACAACAACCGAGCCTCAGGTGAAAGAAAGGACCAACCCATCATCTTCACTCAAGATGATGAAGTTAGTGTGCATTATCTAGAGTGTGACACCCTGGTGGTGAGGACCGTTGTAGCATGCAATGGCCTAAAAGAATGCTAGTGGAAAATGGAAGCTCTATCAACATCATCTATGGGGCCACCTATGATAAGATAGAGGTTCATCTCGAGTTGACCTTAATAAGTTCTCCTTTATATGGCTTCACAGGTGATAGCATCATCCCAATGAGTAAGATCACTCAAGCAATAGAGATGGGGACCACACCCTTGAGTGCTCATCATTTCATGAAATTTTTGGTAGTGGACAAATACTTTGCTTATCACAAAGTCCTGGGGAGGCCAGCCCTAAAAGAACTAACGACCATTACATTCACCCATCATCCGTGTATGAAGTTCCCAACCGAGAATGACATATCACATTTAGAGGTGATTGGAGGAGCGTGATGGAATGTTATTCAAATTCTCTTAGGAAAGTCGAATCAAGAAGTGTCAATGTGATCCTCACAGAATGGACGACATTCATGAACAAAGAAAAAACCCTAAATAAGGGGAAGACATCCAAATGATGGTCTCTAAAGAAGAAGAAATCCTTGGAGTTATAAATACTTCTGAAGAATAGGCTATCTATAAAGAACAAACACCTCCGAAAGAAGGTAGAGCTGCTGAAGAAGCAGCTAGTTTGGAGGAGCTGGACCTCACATCATCGATTGCGTGCCTCAAATAGTCCCTATGGAGGAACTAGAAAGCTTTCTAGTAGATCCATAGGACCCCTCCAAATACCTGCATGTTGGAAGAAATATGCCGATAGCAGCTAAGAAAAAGCTAAAAAGCTTCATGCTATAGAATTTAGATGTCTTCTCCTGAAAGCACAAGGACATAGTTTACATTGACCCAAAAGTCAGTTGCCACCACTTGAAAATTGATCCAAATGCTACAATTCACAGGCAGAAGATGAGGGCTCTCAATCCGGAGAGATATAAAGCTTTAAAGGTTGAAGTTAAGAAGCTAATCGACAATCGTTTAATCCAGGATTGAATGTATCCGTAGTGGATCTCTAACCCAGTATTGGTCAGGAAGTACAATGGTAAGTGGAGAGTCTGTGTGGATTTCTCGAATTTGAATCAAGCTTGCCCCAAGGACAGCTTTCCACTTTTTTGGATAGACCAACTTTTGGATTCAACAGTCGGACATGAACTTCTTATCTTCATTGATGCATATTCCGAGTACAATCAGATTTCAATGTTCCCAATTGATGAAGAGCACACGTCATTCATAACAGAAAGGGTCTTTATTGCTATAAGGTCATGCCCTTTGGGTTGAAAAATGTTGGGGCCACCTTTCAAAAAATTCTCAATAAGATGTTCACTAACCTCTTTGGGAAAACATGGAGATATATGTGGACGACATGCTGGTGAAGAGCTTGAAGGCAAAAGATCATGGTAATCACATCAGCAAAACTTTTTCAACTATTGAGGAGATACATGTTGAGGCTCAACCTTTTAAAATGTGCCTTCGGAGTTCCTTCGGGAAATTTATAGGCTATATGGCAATTAGAGAAGCATCAAGGCTAACCAAGAAAAGATCAAGGCCTTGATTGAAATGAGTCATCGCAAAAATCGAAAAAAGTGTAGAGCCTCACTAGACATGTAGCTGCCCTGAACCACTTCATCTCTAAGGTGACGAACAAGTACCTTCCTTTCTTCAAAGTTCTAAAAAAGAGGAAATAAATTCCAGTAAACAGAGAAATATGAGGTAGCCTTGCAAGAGCTAAAGAAGCACTTGGGCCAGGCTTCCTTCCGCTCCAAGCCAAAGGCCAATGAACCACTACAGCTGTACTTGGTAGTAACCCCGAGACAATTAGTTCAGTCTTGATTAAAAAAAGAAGATGATCACCAGTTGCTTATTTATTATATAACCAAAGAACTTTTGGCAGTCGAGACTCACTTATCTAGACATGGAGAAACTAGCCCTTTCCTTGCTAACAGCCTCCCGAAAATTGAGATCATATTTCCAAGCCCATAATATACATGTGCTAACTAACTTCCTATCAAACAAGTGCTACAGAAGCGCGATACTTTGAGAAGATTATTGAAGTAGGCTGTTGAACTCAACAAGTTTGATGTTGTGCTCAAACCAAGGGATGTTATAAAAGGGAAAGCCTTAGCAGATTTTGTGGCCGAGTTTACCCCTATTCTAGAAATGGAATAGGGGATGGAACCCCTCGAACCTCCCACATAAGACCTTTTTGTTGATGGATCGCCAGGGACAATAGATCAGAAATGAGAGTGGTTCTTGTTAGTTTTGAAGGACATAATCTTATTTGTGTTGTAAGGTTCAGCTTCAAAGCCACCAACAACTCAACGGAATATGAGGCCCTCTTCACCGGCCTCAGATTAGCTAGGGAAATGCAAGCAAAATGGCTCATGATCAGCAGTGACTCCCTGCTGGTAGTTAGTTAGGTCCATGGCAATTTTTCTGCCAGAGATAAGTCCATGACCGCTTATTTGAAATTGGTTATAGAGTTCATCCTCGATTTTGAAAAGTTTGAGTTGGTATAAAACTCACACATCGAGAATGCTCATGCCAACGCCATTTCAAAATTGGCAAACAGTAAAGATTTCGAGTTGCTCACTATAGTGTCCCTAGAGCATCTTCCTAGGCCTTCCATTGCTACTTGCAAAGAGATAATGTGGGTCGAAGATACTCCATTATGGATGAAGCTCACTTCTCAAGGACTAGACATTACCCTCTAAAAAAAAAAAGAGGCACAAAAACTCAGAAGGTAAGTCGCTCACTTCATCTTCCAAGATGATATGCTATATAAGTGAGGATTCTCCTTGTCCTTACTCCGATGCATAGGCAAAGAACAAGCCAACTATGTACTTCGAGAGATTCATCAAGGGGTATGTGGCAATCACACATGAGGATGGTCCTTGGCACAAAAAGTGTATAGACAATGATATGTTGGCCCACCTTGAAAAATGACGCAGTTATTTGCTAAGATGTGACAAGTGTCATAGTTTCACAACAATTTAGAGGCACCTTCTCAATAGTTAAGCGTTATTTCCAGCCCCTGGTCATTTGTTAGATGGAGAATTGATCTTATAGGTCCCCTTCCTAAAGGGAGGAGAAATTCCAGCTGTGCGATCGTTGCCGTTGATTATTTTACCCAATGGGTGGAAACTGAATCCCTTACTAAAATTACATAAGTCAATACTTCCAAATTCCTGTGGAAGAGCATCATTTGTAGGTTTGGAGTTCCCCATTCAATTGTTTGAAACAATGGATGACAGTCCATTAATTAGAAGGTCAGAAACTTATGCGGGAGCTGAGATTAGGAACAATTTTCCTCCCCACATCACCCTCAGGCAAATGGGTTGGTAGAAACTGTTAACAAGACAATCAAGTACAAGTTGAATAGAAAGTTGGATGCTTCTAAAGGTACCTAGGTCAATGAACTACCTCAAGACATATGGGCCATTCGAACTACAAATATAACTGCTACAAGAGAAGTTCATTTCTCTATGACTTACGGGGTCGAGGCTATGAGCCCAGTTGAAGTGAGTCTGCCATCTTCTCATCAAATTCATTTCAATGAATATATAATGATGAGCTACCTTGAGGAAAATATGGAAGACTCTCAAGCAAAATTGGATATTTATCAGTGCAAAGTGACTAAGTACTACAATTCTAAGTAAAGAAAAAGACATTTCATTTAAATGAATTGGTGCTCTGAAGGATCATCTTATCTTCCAAATAATACAGAGCATGAACCTTTAGTCCTAATTGGGAAGGCCCCTACCGTATCAAAGAAAAGGTTCGGCCTGAAACCTATAAAATTGAAAATATGGATGGAATGGCACAACCTAATACATGGAAAATAGAGCATTTGCGAATGTACTAATAGTAATAATGTGAATATCCAGTTTGTACAGTTCTTGATTCAATAACATTAACTCTTATTAAAGTGCTTGTAAATTAGAAATATCTCCAAAGCGACAAAAGTCCTGTGGGAAGTCTCTGCATAGACAAATCGTAATTATGTAGAGAAGCGTGTGTACTTCAACAAAGAACTGTATCACATGCCTTTAACAACAAAATTTATTAAGGAAGTCTCAGCGTGGGCGAACCGCTCAACCTCGTGTTAAGAAAATAAGGTTCGCAATCTAAATTAAATTTGCACAAGATAAAAAAAATACTAAAACACCCCATATTGATAAAAATTCAAATGAGAAGTTTCTGCATAGACGAGTCATCCCTATGCAGGGAAGAGTGTGTACTTCGACGACGAATTGGATCTCAAAATGGACCACCTCCTTACTTGTAAAGTGCAGCACATGCCTTTAAAAATCAAAGTTGTTAAGGAAGTCTCAGCATGGGCGAACTGCTCAACATAATGCTTAGAAGAATCATTAATTATGGTAAGTTGAAATTGTCTTTAATTTTATTAAAAAGAGAATACACCTCCTATTGACAAAAGTTGAAGGAGAAGCCTCTACATAGACGAGCTGTCCCTATGCATAGAAGCGTGTGCACTTCGACGACGAGTTGGATCCCAAAATGGACTACCTCTTTACTCGCAAAGTGCAATATATGCCTTTAACAACCAAAGTTGTTAAGGAAGTCTCAACATGGGCGAACCGCTCAACCTAATGCTCAGAAGAATAATTAAAAAGAGAAATTGTCCTTTATTTTATTAAAAAGAGAAAACACCTCCCATTGAAAAAAGTTGAAGGAGAAGCCTTTGCATAGACAAGTCGTCCCTATGCAGAGAAGCGTGTGCACTTCGACAACAAGCTAGATCCCAAAATAAGCCACCACCGTATTCACAAAGCACTACACATGCTCTTACTAACAAAAGTTGTTAAAGAATCCTCAGCATGGGCGAACCGCTCAACCCCATGCTCGGGAAAACTATACCTCATATTAAATTAAATCGCTTTCTAACTTTCATTAAGTCAAAAAATAAAAAGTGCCTCTGCATCGATGAACCATCCTTATCTCCAGAAGCATAGGCACTTTGACGAAGAGCTGAATTGTGGCACATGCCTTTAATGACAAAATTTGTTAAGAAAACCTCAGCATGGATGAACCACTCAATACTATACTTTGGAAAACAATGAGAGGAAAGTGAATTTCCAACACTTTCACAAATTACAAATCAACAAGTCTTAAACAAAAAAGTCTAAAGTGATATAGAGCGTCGTTCATAAACATTGGCTATGCATACGTTCAAAAATTTAGAAAGGTAAACGACATTCTAACATTTGTGCAAAATCATAAGTTTGAAAGTACAACTGAAGTATAATTAGTTTGAATTATACTGAAAAACTTTGCAATGCACTAAGTACAAAAAGTAAATAACACAAGTACATAAGCAAAAAAGAATTTTATTTATATAATAAATATTTACAATTGTTGGCCGAGGCCGTTTACGTAGGAAATGCAAAAAAGCCTATTAGCTATACAGGTAGAGGAGGGAGAGCTACGAGGGGACTATTGTACTGGGAGCCATGACCTCAAGGATCAGACAGTCAAATTCACAAAAAGATGAGGGGCGTCGGTATATGTCCGCAAGAACATTCATGCCACTTCTCCCTCTCCTTCCATCCCTTGATGGAGGATTGAAGGCCCAAGACAAAGTGGGAATGTGAACCCTATGGACATAAGGAATATCACTCCTTGGAATCTCCTTTTCCAAGGACTCGGGTTTGGAAAATGGTTTGAAAGACATGGAGGGACATGTCATCTCCAAAGAAAGTCTCCTTCCATAGAAAAAGGGTTCCCGCTAGTTAGGCCCAAGCATTTGGGACGAGCTGGGTAAGAGCCCGCCCGTACAAACTCAGAACAGCTCTAAAAAATGGGTGGATGGGCAATCGAAGGCCTACCTTCAAAAGAAACTCACTAACAGGAATGCAACCCTATCTAGGAAAATAGGCTCGCTCGTCAAGAGTGGGGAACATGGGCTCTATGTCATAGTTGATACGATATTTTTCCCTAAGGTTTGCTAAGTGTGATTGATTTACGGTTGAAGGGATTTTGGCTGCCCCTCAAACTATTCCGTCGATTCTCCTACCCTGTCTAGAAGGAAAACACTATGCCCTACTTGGATAGCTCGAACCAGATATGCCATATTAGTTATTTTTACACCCATCTTGGTAGCTACTTTGCTAAGGTCTCTATCCACCCAATAGAGTGTGAAAATGCCATTGAATTTTTAGAAATTAAAATTTTAAAACACTTACCAAATAAATGGAAGAATGGTGAAAGAGAATCACCGAAAATGATGAATGCAAGGAGAATGAAAGGAGAATGAGAGATTTTTGGAAATTATGAATGCTAATTGCATTAAAAGGCAAAGTGATTTTTTACTATAAACTGTTTCCTTTTATAGGCGGAAGCTCTAAATCCTAGTCGTTAGATGTCGATCCCGATCATCTGGGTGTTCATTTGAAGTTTAAATCTGAGCCAGTGAATCTATCGTCGCTTCGTCTTTTACAGTCTAGATCAGAGCGTCTTCGTCACTCACTTTTATGCACCTAAACTGTATAGGATGTGTACACAACAACCATCGTTGCATATTAAATGCGGTGATGGCTGCGTGTATGAAAAGATGAACTGCTTTAGTTGTGTTTTCTTGAAAACGTACAAAAACAGCAAATCATGTGAAGTAATAACAACACCTCACGTTCCCCAAATGTTTTAAAACATAGCTCCTCGTAATTAGTGAATTGAATCATCGGCAAGCTATTGAGCCCCTTCACCTCAACCAATTCGAACAGGCTTTGAATGTATAAAGCTACTTCGAATAAAATAGCCTCGAACTTAACTTACTTTGTTGACATTCGTGAGAATTGTTCCAGAAAGTAAGATGTCCCAAGGTACACAATTTCAAACGACACTAACAGATAATTCATGCAAGTCAGGTGCATTTAAATTCTAACTATGATATAATTATTTATACTTAGATTTGAGAAACTATTGTAGTGTCGTAAAAATCACCCCTTAACAAAATTTTTATACATAACAGTCCATGAATTACATGAATAATCATGCCTAGACTTGGGAAACTATTGTTACGCCTCGCCACGAGGCTCAAGTCAAAACACCACATAGAAATCCACATGGAAAGAAAAGTCAACAAAGAGTCAATTGGTCGAAAGTAAAGAGATCAAATGATTGAATCCACAAAATTTTTATACATAACAGTCCATGAATTACATGAATAATCATGCCTAGACTTGGGAAACTATTGTTACACCTCGCCACGAGGCTCAAGTCAAAACGCCACATAGAAATCCACATGGAAATAAAAGTCAACAAAGAGTCAATTGGTCGAAAGTAAAGAGATCAAATGAATGGCTGAAGCAATTATGCTGAAGAACTGCCTAAATTGTCGAAGTGCATAAATCTGAAGAACTTCCTATTAAGCCAAAATCCTACCTAAAGAAAGTCAGAGAAAGAAGAAGAAGCTATTCACACAGAAGACCAATACAAAGTTTCCTCCAACCGAGGTCTTTGGTTCATCCGAAGCTGTCCCTTACAAGATTTATAGAAAATTTTAAGAATGATTGATGTAACATTTGTAATAAAGAATGTCAGGTGTGTCAGTTTAATGTATAGGGCAGCTGACCCGTTATCAGTGTATTTGTTATATGACAGACATTGATATGAAGCCTTAGTCAAGGAGATGATGCCATGTGGTTCTAATCCAAACATACACCACATCAGCCAAAACACTTTTAAGTAGGAAGTTTTTTTAAAGAAAAATGGGACTTTTGGGATCTTGAAAAATCTAAAAAATAAATACAAAATGGCATTGTGAGCAATTTTTCTAACACACACATTTAAGAGGTAAAAATCTTCATATATCATCTTGCTTGTTCTGTATTCACTAGCTTGATCTTTAACAGATAATTATAGGCATTTGATTGGTGATTTTTGTTAATGCAATGATCTTTGTTTCACCCTTTGGTGTTCGAACACTTGTTTCTCACGTCGTGGAGCATCTTCTGCCTTCACGTTTTTCTAGCTTTCTTCCAGTACTTCGGTCAAAACGCATCGAAATTTGCTTGAGTTGGTGTGAGTGGGCCCAACATCTACTGTTAGCGTCACATTTTTTGGGATCAACATATGTCATTATCCACCTTAATAATTTATCAACATATCATCCTACTTGACCAAATTCGCTAATCTCTTCTCATTTCATTAAATTCCAGCTACCTCTTTCAATTTCATTTCTTATATCAATACCTCCTTTGTTTGACATCTAAATTATAGCTATCAAATCCATACTCCACAAAATAAGTACCAACTTTACACCCCCTACCCCTACCCATCCATTTAGCCCCGATTGACAATCATTAAAACTAAACTTTTTTTTTTTCAAACTCATTTTCAACCATACATTCTAATAAGAAATTATTCTGCAAAGAAACCCAAAAAATTTCCTATTTGTTAGCCATACAATGTCTAAAAAATCACTTTTCCAAAACTCATTTTTTCCAAAAAAAATAATAATAATAACAAAATAAAAAAAATCTCATTTTAATATTTGTCAAACAAGGGCTTACTATTGAAAGAATGGAATTAAACTGAACAAAGAACCTACTAAATAAGTGAACTTAGACTAAATTGTGAATTCCAACTAAATCCATTCAGTTTACTTGAAGCCAACTTTCCTGTTCATATATACATACATGTAATGTCCTAAAGCCCACAAGTGCATAAAACTATCAAATTAGGTAAGTCACATTTTATTAATTTAAGCCTTCTTTTGTATACATATACCAAGGGTTGTCAATTTAACTCGCTAACTTGGACAGCATGTGCCTTGGCTCGAAAAATGGCCAGTTTTATTTGGGAAAAAAAGGCAACTACAATTGCCTTGAAAAACGGATAGCTGTTAAGAAAAAGGAGGCACACGTGTAGACAGCTACAACTGCCATGTTAAAAAATGGAGGCAACTCATATTCTGTTGAAGGCAGCTACAGCTGCTAGGTAGCTACATAATACAAAAATAGAGATTAAAATTTGAAATTTAAATTTTGTAAAACAGACATATTGTTTTGCTATAAATACAAGGTAGAACTGCGTGTATTTTAAATTGCTTAAAAAATTTAAGATTTTCACGAACTTAAATAAAAATAAAAAAAGGCCTGAGCCGAAAGCCCGAACTGAGCTTTAGGGCTGGGATCGAGCCAAAAAAAGCCCCAAGTCATTTTTAATTGAGTCAGCTCGATTCGTTGACATCCTTATATATATCAAACACTTCATCAATTGATTCAATTCCTCTCTTTAATTTTTGTTCCTTCATTTAACTTTCAATTATACACCCAACTACTTGTAATTGTAAATTGGACCCCATAAAAATCATTTCTTCAATTTGAGTCCTCATTTAACTGTGACAAAATACGTTCTTGACTTTGCTTATAAATGAGTGGAGTGTATCAATCTTGTCCCATTAAAGAATTTCATCCATGAAACTCAATCAACTATGATTCGAACATACGAAGATATAAAGCATGTTGAAAAAATTGCTGAAAAAAATGAGTATGTAGCCGAATTTGGCATGATTTTTGAGTGGGACCCGTTTGGCTATTTTGGGAGATAAAGATTAATTTGTGTTATTCTCCGTGAGTACATCGAAATCATGTATTTACTTGAAAAAGTTACTGCTCAGGTGAATGAGAAATTGAAGCTCAAATTATGCTAATTAAAAGGAGTTTATGTTGGTGGGAAAACAAAAAATGTGTTTGTCCCACATAGGAAGTTGATGAAAACAAAAACCACTTTAAATATGGTTGCACTTTGGAAGGGTGTAATCATGTGTAGCATAGAGGCTCTCTCCACTTGCGCACGCAGGGGGGTGCAAATTACGGACTGAAATAAGCTTCGAACCTTGAACTTGTGTGCGAGTGCGACCTGCGTACACGAATGTCGAACCTAAAGGAGCAAAATTGGCCCCTTAGGAGTGTCCACGTTTTGCTATATTTTTGTTTTATTCAACTGACTTTTCATTTTCTGAAACTGTTGAAACTCCTGTGGTAATTGCCATGAACTGAATGGGCATGTTACATTCTCAAGAGACAAGTATTTATATGTCTCATTTTCTATTGTTTTAATACACACGAATTCGTTTGAAAGTATAGTTCTACTTTTCTGCATACAGTTCGAGTTCTGTCTACATTTATTATAATTTTCGTTCGAGTCTTGGAAGTGATATTGTTCAGACACTAAATCAATTCATCGAAGTAGTGTTTGTGTTGCTTAGAATCTACTAGTTTTACCGTTGTATCCTGGGAAACGGATGCTCGATTTAAACCTCAAGTACAGACGGTGAGGGGGCGAATCTATTTCAAGGAAACTGTGTGTAATAAAGGCATCGGGTTAAAAGTTTTACAGTTTAATTTTTTATTTTCATACTTGGATATACGGTATGTGTAAATTGTAAATCCACTAAGTTGTATATACGGTATATGTTGCGTATACAGTATCAGTCTTCCATATACTGTATTAGTTTTGCATATACAGTATTTGTTGCATATACGGTATCTGTCATGCATATATGGTATCTGACCTGCAAATATGGTATCTATCGTGTAAATACGATATTGGTACTACACATACGCAATTTGTCAATATTTTACTCGTTAAGCCGGTATTTAACCACTTGAATACATTACCAACAAACTTAAAACATAATCGAAAGGAAAAAAATTAGTTTCTTAAATTGTTGATTTCAGAAACTAATTTTTGTTTCATTTCAGAAATGAAAACCGATTCCACCAACATGGATGTGTCCCAAGTTGTGGCTAATCAAACTGTGGCTGTAGACTCTGCTATGAATGCAGGGCCTAGTTCGGTTATGTCTCAAACTGTGGCTAAAGTGTTAAGTCATGTTGTGAGCCAACATGTGGCTACTGTTACGGTTAATCATGGTGAAAAACCAGAGAAATTCAATGGCTTAAATTTCAAGAGGTGGCAACAAAAAATGTTGTTTTACCTGACCACCTTGAATCTTGCGAGATTATTGACTGAAAGTGCTCTAAACTCCAAGAAGGTGAGGGAGATGTTCAAGCTGTTAGTGCACTTGATGCTTGGAAACATTCGGATTTTTTTGTGCCGAAACTACATCATGAATAGTTTAGTAGATTCGCTATACAAT
>CAIGRP010091250.1:0-11634 GCA_903798385.1 Fraxinus cuspidata | reverse complement strand
GTAAAGTCTAGAGAAAATCTCGCGAATCCGTTGGGGAATTAGCTTAAAAGCCTACTACGTAAGAATCTTTGTAATGGTAACTCAACCTTATTGACTGGAGATCCAAAAATCTTGGTTCAAATAAACAACTAATTTATGAAGTTTCAAATAAGCACTTCGGAGTTAACTCCTACCCATTCCTATGATAAGAAAGGGCTATCTGCAGAAAGTTTTAGGTTAAGTTATACTTTTAATTATTTCAATATCTTGGACTATCTAAGTGAGGTATGGCAGGTATTCTTAATAGGAGATCACATATACAAGTGTGAAGTAGGGTCACTTCTATGAGAATGTTTCAAATGTTTGAATTCTCTGAAGCACTTGTGAAATTCAAGAATTGTTCAGCGCCAAAATGAACACAACAGTGAGAAATCGGAAAATGTTAGGAAGGTTACCGTGTTGATACTATTGTCTTGGTTTACACCAACGACTAATAGTTCAAGACACCGTGTTCACGGATTAGCCAAATAAATCTGATAGTATTCTACTACGGAAGGTTCAAACCCATAAGGTACTTATTCGGATGTAATAACAGTCCACCTGATCTCTCTATAGGGTTTGCATAGTCTATTGCATTAATTTCATTCTTGTAGGGGATTGTTAGAAAATTTGGTTTTTATTTTGTTGGTTTGACCAACTTTTGATCAATTATTTTAATGTGTCCCATTAGTTGGATAAAAGATTTCTTTGGCTTAATGTGTTCTACTCCATGAGTAGATTAACATAATGTATTTATTTTTTCAAAACCAATTTAGGGCGAATGAGAAATTAAGGCTAAAAGATGACCACTTAAAATTGAAATAAATTAGAATAAAAATTGGTGGGAAATCGAAAAATGGCAATCCCACGTAGAAAAATTAAAAGAATAGAAACCACTTTATGTTGATTAAGTTTGGGACTTAGGTTTGGATCCCAAGGGATAACAATAGTCTTTGAAGAGGAGATGACCTACATGCTAGTAGGTTGAGCCAAAGCCCACACGCGCGCACCGTCGCCGCTATCCGCATGATCGGCACGACACTACACGACACGGGTCATGAGTCTTGGGCTTGGGCTTTGGAAAGTTGGTATAAATTTTTTGGTAAAATAATATCTGAATTATATTATTTTATTATTATTTAAAATAGTAATATATTTATTTATATCATTTATTTTTCCCCCAAAATTTTTGTACGCGACACATGGCGTCTTCTTGAAACTGGCGCTTGACAGTTAAACTGCCTATCCAAACGGGTTGCGTCTGTTGAAGACACAACTTTTTTACTGTTTTGTCTTTTGGACACAACTTTTCAACTTCTATATAAAGGTACCCATACCCCGGATTTTATTCATTTCAAAATCTTTTTGGATTTTCTCTCTTGCAAAATATAATCATTCCATCATGCATCATTCTATATTGTGCATTTCAATCCTGAATATTATTTTCATACATTTTAGTCCTCCAGTTTTAGAAAGATCAAAACTATTAGTAGGTTTATCAAGTCTTGTAATTTGGAGTGCTACTATTACAAGTCGAGGTCGTTGTATATTGGGGGATGAGTGTCAGAAAATTGTCGCACCAGTGCACGGTATTATCGTCTTAAGGAGAAAGACTCGAACTCTTGTTTCGACTATTATCATTTTATTTCGTTCACTTTTTTCAAGTCAATATTCTGACCAAAATTCATTGCATGGTTATATCATTAGTTGCCAACACAAACTATGGTAATTCAACGCATGATAGTAATTGCATGTGAATTCATGTAGATTGATTATTAATAGTGACTTGTTGCTAATAATAATTGATAAACCTTAATTCCGCATTATACACCTATTCAACCTCTCCAGGTGTTATTTGGGTCAAACGTCGCTATATTTTTCACAAACTTAACGTCACTCATGAATTAGGTTGAATTACCATGTGCTAAAACATTGATGTACCTTTGTCTTTCGCCAATACGCTGATCAATTTTTGTGGGATTTGCTTCACCTTCCAAGTGTGTCGAAAGTGACCTTTCAAGTTTCAAGAGCACCCATTTGAGTCAATTCAGACCGTGATTTATTCTAGCATATATACAATCTATAACCTTCAGTTGTATTGGTTTGACTCCATGAAAACTTTCTTGTTAGAGGTATACGATCTCAAGCCCTCAAGGGGTGCGATCACAGCAACTAAATTCGCAAGTTTAGAAAATAAATTGACATTACTTGTAATTGGAGGCAGTTCTATTGTGCAATCATACTTGATACACGCCATCTCAACAGTAATTATATTGTTCAACCTCTTCTTGGAAAGCAATTAGGAAGATATTGTAGGTATATTTGAGAATGCAAAATCCAAAATATGGAGGCTTAAACACCATTTTCACCGTAATTTTTCTTATATTCCCAAAAACAGTATTAAGAATTCAATTTAATTTTTTCACATAGATTTTTTCTTATATTCCCAAAAACAGTTTAGGAACTTTGATTCGTTATAAAATTGAAATACCTATTTTTATCATCAATTTCGAAATGAAACTATGTTGACTGATGATGACGGGAACATATGCACTTTATTATATAATTTGTTAAGCATATTTTTGTGTGTTTAATGCAATGCGAATCTTGTTTCCCCAATTTAAATTATGATAAACCCTCCTGCTAAATAGTTTTTTTTAGCCTTTTTACCGTGCTTGTGCGAATATTCTTTGTAATCCCAGTTATGCACCGAAATGGAAACAAATTCAAAAATATGTTTTTATCGTATACCAATCATCTTTTTCCTAGTTGTAGTTTCATTCCCCATCACGAATTGCGTAAGGTCGAACATTACTTTCAATAACTTCAAAATAATTTAATTTTCATCTTCGAAACAAATATGGCAACGCTACGAGAACAAAATATAGAATTATGTAATTTGAACTCTAGTTTGAACTACAAAGATTTAAGTTTTTCTGTGTTCAAAATATATCAAAGAAATAAGTTTGGAGTACCAACATGGGACAAAACACTATTAGGGACTGATTTTTTCAATACACTTTAATGGTGAAATGCACATCAATATCAATGTTCGGTATAGTTTAGGACTTGTTCACATCAACCACAACTTCATCAATAAATATAGATATAAGGTCTATCATGTGAAACCATATGTTAGATTGAGATATATCACGAGGTGTAGACAATGTTACAACCCGAATAGAAGTACATGTTTGTGTGCGCCAGTGGCTTAAAGAAGATGATAGTAGCCTTCTTGCATTTTTGCATGTGGCAGTTGCAGACTAGTAAGGTAGAACTCTGAGTATATATAGTTTCTTTATTCATTTTTATAGTATTTATTTAATTTGTTTATTCTGAAAATTGTACACCAAATATTATTAATGTACAATTTTCACTTCGCCTTCGTATTGTATCCAGTTCTAAACCTAGATAAAGGAGGAGGGTTTTTATAACTTTATAATACATTTGACGAATTATAATTTTTACATTTCCTTATTCCTTTGTTATACTTTGTGGAGTGAAAGTGCAATTCTCAGTTCAAATTCAAAAAAATAAACAAACAATGAGCGACTCGCGAGCCAACTTGCACTCGCCTCATCCCATTTAACACTTCTAGGCCTAGAAAAATTGTTGGACTTTGTAGACCTAGGGATGGACCCAGGTTTTTAGCTTGTGGGGCATAGTGACGGTGATGGACTATGGTGGTAAAACTCAGATGATAATATGGTAGTTGCTTACGGTAGTGGAGAATGCATTTTATAGAGAAAATGATATTTGAAGAAAAATATATAAATAAATAAAAATCATTTATTTTATTCAAAAACTTTGTTAAGAAAACATAAAACAAATTATTATTGGTTTAACCATATATAAAATATGCAAATTGAACTAAAGTTTGGGGAATAAAAAGTTCTTATTAAATGTTGCAGACGAATTTGCTAGAAATGCTAAAATTTGAGGAGTAATTGCACATCAAAAATTGATAATTTTACCACCATACTACATGAAGATTGTTTATACTCTTCTAAAGTTCCATTTATATTTTCTGCAGGTCAAATTTATAAATTTATAAATTTTCTTTATGAAAAACAAAAATTTTAATATCATAGGTAGCCAGGCATAAGCCGTGTCTTTATCCCTTCCAAGTAAATTAGATTGCATTATCTAACTTTACATCTCTACAGTAGTAATACATTTTAAAAACGGGAAAGCTACATCTTTAAGGCAAAAGGAAAGTGACATTCAAATTCAATTGAATATCTGCATAGAATTTTGTAATAAAGTTAAGATATTATTTGGCCGGCAATGGTGGCAATACACCCAATTTTGATTCCAATACAAAAAGGTGTCATCTCATTTAATTGAAGGAAGGTCATCTCATTTAATTGAAGGAATGTATTTGTCTTGAAGCAGTGTTGATTCTAAGCTGATAGAATTATAATTCGTAGTTCTTGTTTTGTGGGTATTGAAATCAATTTTATAGTAAATTTTGATTAAAAAAATTGATAAAATGAGTGGTTAAAAAGTTGTGAATTAAAATTTTAATTTCCACCAAACAAGGGCATAGTTTTTTTTTTTTTTTCTCATATTTATATAATTAGAAGTCAAAGAAAGTGATGCATAATTTGATTTGAATCATAAAAATAAAAAAAGAGAGACTTTTATATTTATATTGAATCCTTGTTCGATTTAACCTTGTAGAGATGTAGTTGGATCTAGAAAAGATGTTGCACTAATACATAATTCTAACCATGACTTGCATAAAAGTTTGATTTGAATGAAAAATAGAAAAAGAGAATTTCCTATTGAATCAAGTGTATTTTTGTGAGAACGCCATTGTTAATGTACTCTGATTCTCCTTTTTGAACGAGTACTTTCTTTCTTCTTTACGTGACGCCATTAGACCACGAATCCTCGGCTCTCTATGACATGAGCTTATTAATGCATCCCCTGATACCAATGAGTGAGATATATTAGGAAACATTTGGAGCATGTTTGTTTATAAACGATTTAAATTGTAAATAAATAAAAATGATAACAAATACATAATATTTGTAAATTTCTCGAAATGTATGAATAAAAACATATTTGAGTGTTTATAAACTGATTTATTGAACATGAGCCAAACATAGGTGAAACCATTCTGCAAACTATGAATTCACCCATGAGTTCATAAATAAGGACCTGTTTGGTCGAGCTTGGGATTATGCGCTTGTTTCTACTTCTTGAAAAAGAGTTTCTTGTTAAATCTTTCTTAATTTATGTTTGAAAACTAGTTTCTATATGAGCTTTTAGAGGAAATTCCTCTAAAAACTCTTCTAATTAAAATAAGCACTTTTAAAAAATTAACTAAATAGGAATTTTAAAAGTTTTTTTTGACTTCTCAAAAACTATGTCAAACAAGCCCTTATTATATTTTACACAAGTTGTTGCAATTCCGAATCAAATCTGAGTATATAATTTGCTTGCACCGATTGTAGACGGCTAAATAAATCCAGTTGAATTGTTCTTTACATTCTGTTGATTGCTCCACAATGTTGGAAGTTTTCAACAAACGCATTTCATTCCACTTGGTAACTTGATTAAGATATTCATTATAAAAATATTTAATCCATCCGGCAAAATAATTCACAAAGTTCTGCAAAAATAATTAGAAAAATACCATACTTCTTATTGTGTTAGAAAGACAAACATCAATTGCATATTTGATACATTAAATTGAACAAGATTTGGCCTTGTTCTCAAATATCTATCATCTTTGACCACTTTCTATTAGATATCTACTCAAAACCTAACCTTGAAAAGAGTTGAAAAAGAAAAAATATCTTTGCTTTTAGCGGAAAGAGTTAATAAATCTCGTAATACATCATCGTTCAAACAAGAATCATGCTAGGTGTACATGGGCACCCTAGAAGTACAGGGCCCCATTATAATCCTTTAATCAAAAATATTGTAAGATAAAAATGTTGAAGTACAAGTACTATGGACAAACAATAAAAGACATGTCAGCAATCTAACAGACTTACAACATGTTTGAATACAGAAATGTTCATCTGTCCACAGTGAAAAATCTTATTTTGCCCACTTAGATAGAACCTTACTTATGGTTCTACCGCCACATCAGCAAGTTGGCAGTATTATTCTGCCCACACTGTGGACATAAGAATAATTTCGTGATAATTTAAAACTATGTCAAATTTATTTTTTAAGTAAATCTTTTGTTTCAAAAAATGATTGAATATGTTACTTTTTTCCTTCTTATTTTACTATAAAAGAAAGGCAACTATTTGATTATGAAGCGCGAAATTAATTTCAAAATAAGTAACATTTCCCCCCAACAAAAGAAATTATTGTTTAACAACGCACTTATTTACTTATAAGTAAATTTTTAAGCTTAGCCAAACATACACTAGGTAACAAACAAATAGTTCTCTATGATGACTCAAGTAACCTTCTTTTAACTATATAAAATACAAGGATAATATGCAAGCATTATGCAAATTGTTGAGTCATTGACATTATCAAATTAGATGCATTGAATTCTAAAAACTAAAATATTTAATTCAGCAAGTTTCTTAGTTTTATATATCAGTCATTGAGTTTGGTTTGTTGCTCTCCATATCATATCCTCAATTCATTTAACAAAGAACTCCAGTTGTGAAAAAAGGATGGCTTCTTTCTCAATTGAGGATTTTGTTGGGAATGGATCTCTGGAAAAACTTCTCCCAAAGCTTCTGGAGGAAGGCTGGGATGATGTCCCGACACTAAAGGTTATGAATTCCGAGGACATGGATGATCTAGGCATGACTCGACAGCAGAAGGTTAGTTTATCCTCAAAATCTTCTCAAGTTTCTATCAATTCAACAGTTAGATACAAGTTTTTAAGTTGAAATTCTATAATCACCCTCATAGTAGTTTAACAATCATGTTCCAGGGGAAAAAAATAAAACTTATTAACCATGAGAATTTTCCTATATGAAGGAAATGAAAATGACAAAGTCTGTTTTATTTTTCCATACGTGCAACTAATGCAATTTCAGTGATGAATCTATATTCCCCTTGTATCTATTTTACTAAAGAAGTCTTGCAATCCCTTTCGTTTGTCCATTTTCAAAGTATACGATATCATGAATAATCATTGTTCTAAGATTGAATCTTTATCCTACCCAAGGATGCACTTGAAATTAGGTCATACCTGCATGATCGTGGGCTGGTGCAGTACGGGGATAAGCTGGAGTCCTCGGGGAAATGTCTTCCTGAGCTTCTCAGCTTGTCAACTGTGGATCTTTCTTCTCAGTTTGGAATGAAAAGGGGTCATATTGCTCGTTTTATGGACCGAACAAGTGCATGTGGCATACATAATTTACCAGCATCATATTCTCTCCCAGCAAGAAAACGAAGCACTATTCCTTCAAGAAATAATAGCATGTATAAGAGTGAGCTTTCATCTGTTAATTCAAGAAAACTGCAGAGTGTGACCAAATCCCCTGGAAGAAGCGGTGCAGCTTATGATTTATCCCTAGAGCAATCCATGGCAAGTTTTAAAATAAAAGATGGACATGTCTATAAAGGAATTGTGGCTGCATTGCCTGCAGAACCTAGAGCATGTGGATGCGTACAACCTCCCGAAATAGTTGAGAATGTAGCCCCTTATTCCTCGATTGAGAATATCTCGATTCAGAAACTAACTCCAGAATATAAGATTGGAGTGGAGCGTTTGGTGAAAACTAGAACACCTCCAATGAAGGCTTCAGAACTATGGCGTGAGAAACCAGCTATACTTCTCTGCATCCGTCGACCCGGGTACCATTTTTATGAATATACTGCACTTGACATCCACTTATCTTGTTAACTGTACTTCCAACAATTCTATAATTTCATGCTCGGAAAATGATTGAAGGCCTGTAATCATACATCACAAACAAAAGGAAATATGTAAAAATGCAGAACGCAAAATATGTAAATAGGTTTAGCCAACATTTTGAGAACGATTATATCTGCATATATTTTAGTGGATTTTTTGGTCTTGTTATGGAGCACGTGTGCTCGAGATATTAGAGGACGAAGAAAATATTAGGAAACATGGTTCTTAGAAAGATAAATGACTACGCATTTAATTATATCTTCTTCTGTTGAATATCGAATATGCTATGGCAATGCTCATGTTCACAAATGTTTCGGTAAACAGGTGTATCATGTGCAGAGCTGAAGCCCACCAACTATATACCAAGAAACCCATATTTGATGCACTCGGGGTCCAACTATTTGCAGTACTTCACGAGCATATAGAATCTGAGGTATTTTTTTCAACTCACATGATCATGCACGGCAACTGGCTTATGGATGCTCAATTATTTCATTTAATGGTTCCAGGTAAAAGACTTCTGGCCCAGATACTGGGGTGGGGCCGTGCTCTTTGACAGGGGCATGGAATTTTTCAAAGCTCTAGGTGGGGGTAAGCTGCTGAAAGATAAGTTCATATCTGGTTTTCTATTCAACCCTAGAGCAATTGCAAATTATAAGCGGGCAAAGGCCTTGGAAGTGGAACAAAATTTTAAAGGTGAAGGTGAGATAAAAGGGGGCCTCTTCATAGTTGGTAAAGGAAAGAGTGGGATTGCTTACCAGTTCATTGAGAGAAACTTCGGTGATTGGGCACCTCTGGCTGAAGTCGTAGAAATCTGTACTTATTTCCAGGTAGTTTTCTAACGCCTCACTGTAACTTCTTTCCTGTACAAAATGAATCATACTGAGTTAAACTTCATGCTCATGCAGAATCAAGAGCATAGTCAGTTGAAGTCTACAAAATCAATTCAAGAAGAAGAGCAGCTTGGGTTCTAAGAAGAAGAGTTATTTGGCTTCCGTTTTTATATTATCGTCCTCTGACTTTCTAGTTCACAAACTCTTTGTAACTATGGAAACAATATACCAATCATGTAGTCCATTTGTTGTATGATTTTCTTCTACTTGACGTGAATTATTGAGTTGTATCAAAAGGATGTGTGATTTGTTTATTTTATCAATTCAAAATCTTCAAGCTCAAGAAGGGTGAATGAATATGTTCATTATACTGTTCTATTCGGGTAATTAACCTAACTATTGAATGGTGGTCTATGGACAGGCAAACACATCATATCCTAAATTGCTAAATCAACAGTAAGAACTGAAAAGATAAAGTTCCATAAAATGATATCTATATCAGTCTCCATGTGTACATTATAATGCCTTAAAGTTTGCAGCTAGTCAATCAGGAATTGGAAGATAATTCTGTATTACATTACAAACAAAGATCATTTTGCCCTTAACTTCTTAAAGGTATTAAAATGAGCTAAAAAAACTAGCAACAGTCCTTTGATAAAACAACACTAGTGGGAACTAAAAAAGGACTGAGGTTACATTTTCATACAGAATAGCATGGTTTGTGCTGCAAAAGAAAAATGGAATGAAGTCTCTGATATCCAATATGCTTTTTCATCTTTACAACTAATGACACTGCTATCCACAAAAAATTCAATCTTGACAATCAGCTTAGCAAACACATAATATTTCATTCAATTTGATGTTGCAAAGCAGCACCCATTAATCTGAAGAGGAAGACTTCAATTTCTCTCTCAATTTAACACGAGTTGGAGGAACTAGAAATCATACCTTGTCTAGACGAAACCACAATGGCGTGGCTAGTTAGAATCTTCATACAAATAGATAGATGAGCAGTTCAGCATCTTTGAAAGACACCAAGCCAATTTTTTCATCAGTAAACTGGTAATGTTTCATGTGAAATGGATAGAACTTTGCTCGTGAATGACTGAATGTAAATTTAACAGGTATATAATATCAAGGCCTTATTCATTTTCGTGATCTTTGGAGGTTTCAGTGTCCTCCATGGTATCTTTAACATGCTCATAAACCCCACTACAAGAAATCTCCACAAGAACATTTTTTATCTTTAAAAAAGTGGAAACGTACGGCATCTCTTACAAGAATCTTTCTACAAGTGATCTTTGAAATTATTTTAGTTGCATTATGGCAGTCCAAACATCCATGGAGATTTTTTTACCACTTCTATAGGCAGCCCAGGAGGAATAAAAAGCAAACCAAAGGCAATAGCCAGCTTTTCGCTATGATAATTCAGCATCTTTGTTTTCACCGATTCAACAACATCGTGCAGAACAGAACTCGCATCTGGAACATATCCCTCCTCTATCATTTTATAATTTAATTCTCCAGCTCTTCATATATCTGATCTGAAAGTGTAATTGACTTGTCATCACTCATCAGCTAAGATATTGTGTACTATGTTCTTATACTTGATCCAACTAAATACAGGTTTCTTTTTCACGCCTTTATCTCTCATTCATCTTCTTAACTGAGATACTTGATCCCAGTTTCCTTTTGCGGCATACATGCTGGCAAGTAATACGTAACCAGTAGGATTACAATGCTCCAATTCCAGAAGACATTCTGCTGCCCATTTCCCTATTGCCAGGTTGACATTATTTCTACATGATCTCGGTAACGTAGCCCAACCAATTGCGTCAGAATGACAAGGCATTTTGAGTATGAAAGTCCTTGCTTCTTCTAACCGTCCAGCTTGACTACATAGATCAATCGTGCAAGTGTAGTGATCAAGAATTGGCATAATTCCATATTTTTCTGTCATTGATGCAAAATATTGATACCCTTGCTCCACAAGTCCAGCCCTACTGCAAGCTGAAAGAACACCAAGAAACGTAACTTCATCTGGTTGTAGACCGTAAGCTAACATTTCCTCAAATAAACTAATTGTTTCTCTGGCTTTTCCAAACTGTGCATAGCCAGAAACTAATGTACTGCAAGACACTTCATCCCTATACTTCATCTCAATAAACAAACAATGAAATTCTTCTATACTGCCACATTTCCCATACAGTATTACAAGTGCATTAGAAACAGTAATAAAGAAAATTAAGCATGAAACTAGTGCTCGACCATGAAATGGAGCTCCCTCTTCCAAGCTAGCAAGATTTGGCAAGAGCTTTGCAAAAAATTCAAACAGCGTCCTCACTGTACCCGTTCTGGCCATAATCCACCACCATTGCAGTCCATGACACGATTTTTTGTGCATCATCCGCCTAAAAAATGTTTCTGCATGTTTAATGCTCTACACAGAGTACGTGCCAACCAGAGAACTGCCGACAACATTATTATCAACATAAGCAGTTTTAATTATATAAGCCTGAATCTGATTGCCTTCTCTCAATGCCACAAGACCTCCACAAGCAGTCAAGATGCCCCGGAAAGTAAACTGTTCCATACCCAATTCTTTCAACCTCATTTCACGAAACAGATCCAGGGCTTCTTTTGCTTTTGCCAACCCATTCTGTATTAGCCAACCATCATAGTCCAAGTATAGAGTCCTTCTCAGGTATACTCCTAAACAAATGCTCAGACTCTTCCACCATCCCACACCTCATAAAACCCATAATTATCGTGTTGTACACAACCAAATTCCTCTCAGGTAACTCATCATTCATCATATATGCGTTTTGCCTCACATTTCGAACCACATTTTGCATTCATGTCAACCAAATGACTCCCACAAAAACAAATGACTCAAACCCGCATTTCACTATTTACCCATGAATTCCCCGACCCAAA
>CAIGRP010091249.1:0-10785 GCA_903798385.1 Fraxinus cuspidata | reverse complement strand
CAATTGTTTGCATACAAAAACCCCACAATCATTGTACGAAGCATAAAATATTGAATTACATACTCTTCGTGGGATCGACCATTACTTCCACTAATACATTAGTTTTTAAAAGTTAAGGTATTACTTTTGAGTGCCTGGGACCACACACCAATGTATGGGCCTTTTCGTGTTCTATGATGCGGTTGAACAACATTATAAGTCTCTTGTTCGACCTAAACTGTCATGAGATCATATTTCAATAATTTTTACAAATATTTTATTAAATTATAAGATGTTGGTCCCGAGTAATGGTTGAATCATGAATAAATAAAAGGTATAAATCGTACTAAATGCATAGGTAAAAGTTGAGTTTGACCGATTTATAAGCACTTATAAGCTTTGTCAAACATGCCCTAAAATATGTTTAACTAAATTTGATTATATTTTAAACTCTCAAACCAGCACTCCATTGCCATCACCCAGTCATAAAAAAAACAAAAAATAAAAAATAAAAAAATAAAAAAAATCAATTTCTTCTTTACAATTAACTCTATTTTACTTTCAGTTTGACAGAAGAGTTGATCAAGCTAAAATACAAAAAGTAGGATTCATCCCTCACAAAGCAAATATACAGAAAAGTAAATGTTTGCAGGGACAAATCTCTCTCTCTAAATGGTCCTATTCTATTTTATGATTCGAGACGTGCCGGATTGGATGTCAATTGCGTCTAGTGCAGCCGGACTTTACTTGCTCTAGTCTTATTGTGCCTCAGGCGTCGAGTAGCTTCTTGTATCCGACGATCATGTTCTCTAAGCATCTGATCCATATTATTTGACTGGACAAGTATAGGACCAGAGAAATGCATCTTGTTCCCTCTGGAACCATGACCATCCTGGGAAAACAGAATCGTCGTTTAGATATCAAGTTTATAAACTTAAAGAGAGATGATAAAGAACTGAAATATAAGAAACTAAGGATCTACTGCTATGTGAAACCTAGGTGTATATATACATATAAATTGTTTTGGATTAATTGATAATCCTATACTACCGTGATCAATAACAAGAAAATGTAAGAGTAAAAACACAAGATTTACGATGGTTCACAGACATATGAAGTTCAGAAACTCACATTAACAGGTTCTTTGGTACTAGATCTTCCATTGTCCATTTGACGAGAACTAGAAAAAGGATCGTGACGTATCCTATCCTGCCGTCCTGTGGGATCTCCAAACGATTCTGATTTATCACCGCATTCTACAGATGACAAAGCCCTAGATGCCACTATACCAGATAGTGTGGATAAATCAGCTCGGGCTGTAACAATGGAAATATCATCATGTTTCTTCCCGGAAAATGTCCACCCCATTTCTGGAGCAAGAGGCCTTGAATGAGAAA
Organism: Fraxinus cuspidata; assembly: GCA_903798385.1. NCBI lineage: Eukaryota > Viridiplantae > Streptophyta > Magnoliopsida > Lamiales > Oleaceae > Fraxinus > Fraxinus cuspidata. The sequence continues at coordinate 9,409 of CAIGRP010091249.1, read as the reverse complement.
CTTTCTGCAGAGGATCCTCCGACATATTTTTGCTACTTGCTTTCGAATATTGTGTACGTCTTGGTGGACCAATTGGAAAACCGGAAGCCACTTCTTCCATATGAGGGTTAAATGCCTCACTTTGACTCTTTGGATTGGAATGGCCCTGTCTTCTCTGTAAAAGAATAAAACCAACAATTGGGAAGAGGGTGAGCCCGTATGTGTAAACAAATCATGTTCGGAAGGCTACAACAATGTCAACTAGAATTAACCATCTTACAATTGGAGTAAGCCTTGGGTAGACATTTAGTGTACGTCAACAATTCAATGCCACAACTCCACCCGTGTAAACTTGTTTTTCGTTTTTAATAGCTTAGACTATTGGATGTTTATTTTGCCATTTGCCTCACAAAGATGTAGCTTTCCCTTGGATGCTCTCTTCTATATTAAGCCATGTGGACAAGCTAAAGGTCCATTTTTGAAATGTAAAATTGATGTAAGCAGTGTTAAAATACTAACTATTTTTCCAACACTAAACGAAGTATCATGTTCTTACGCTACATTTATACGATGCATATTTGAATTACCAGGAAATAGGCTGAGCACGAGGTGAACATCGTGGCGATGTTATTTTAGCATACTTAACTAATGGGTGTTCTGTTTTCATAAACCCAATTACGAGTCATCAAGAACTAATTTTACTAGTTCTGAGAAGATTTGGCTTCAATTTCCATAAAAATTTGCTCAGAAACATTATTTTTCTAGCCATACTATTGACCACTCAGAAAACAGTTTAGTTCTTGTGGCAATAGTAGGTAGCTAAGAAAGGACAGAAGCGACCTCAAGACATTAAATGGAAAGAGAAAAGTAAACTTATCTTTCAACAGTAAATATTGTTATTGGAAGTAGACTAAAATTGCAGACATAAAAGTAGTATTTTAAGACGTTTGAATTTGAATAGAGATATATAACTTGTTAATATGAATCAAAAAGTTCGAACGTTTTTCTATGTACTGGAGAAGGCCCAATGGGTTTATCACCTAAAAGTTCAGAATAATGTCGACTTCTTATGGTGTAAATCTGGAGAACAATAAGCACTCTAGTGGCCTTATAATTTGAACCAAAATCATAAAAATAAGAAAGATAGAGGGGCGAAATGGAAGAAGATAGAGAAACAGAAATGGCTATAGACTTTAACCAGTCTTTCTATATACCTGCATTGACCTAGCAAGCACCGAGCTGGCATCAGGTGCTGGAGCTGCCTGCATTTCTTTTGATCTTCTTGCACCATTGTCACCCCTATGGCCCCTAACTCCAGGGGTTCCCTGCCTGTAAAAGTTGGTAAACAAACATTAGGCATCCCTTTGTAAATTATATATTTATATAAGTTAAAAGAGAAACTTACATCAAGACAAAACAGAAATTTATAAACTGGATGCCACAAGTAGGCTAGTCAATTGACAGTGCCTCGTCAAGGCAATTAGGCTTATTTACAAATAACAACAATAAATTTCGGGGTAGATACATGATCATAGTTTGCCACTCTATTGGAGTCAGCAAACAAAGGTCGATTACTTTATATGAATGATGTCATGAAAATGCACAAAGAAATGTAGTTTTTATCTTTATGACACACGAAGTAAATAAATTGTAATTCAGCCTTTAGAAAAGATACCAGAAGAGAAGAATCAAGAGAAGTATATGGCCAGATTGGTCATTCAAGCCAGCAGCTGTAACAGAACATACCTTCTAGCTTCCTCTTCTCGTAATTTTGCATCAATCTCTTTGCTGGGAGGGTATTTTGGCAAACTTGATGGATCACAAGCAAATGGTTTTGTCGTAAAGAACTGTTGGAGAAAAACAGTATTAATAAAAAAAACATCAGTAATGAGACACTTTATTCTTAAGACTTGGAAGAAACTTGTGTTATTAGAAACTTAATGTCACTAGAACAATGGACTATCATACTTATACTACTAGAACAATAGAGTATTGATCTTAACGCTACTAGAAACTTATGTTTTTTAAAATACACAACCCATCAACAATTCAACATGGCTCAACCTTTTCCCTTTACTGGGAGAGTAAGAATGTAATTATATCTTTATCACTCCAATGAAATCCAAACAGAGAAAGAGAGAGATGCTTACCTCGCTCTTGAGAGCAGCGGCGGCAGTTCCTCGAATTGCAGGGTCAATAGAAAGTAAGGTCTCTATTAGGCCTATTGCGGGACCAGAAATATCCTTAAAGAGTTCAGCAATTTGCCGTCTGTAAGGTTGAATAGGTTTAAATCCACTCGAATGAGGTAATTTTGATTTTCTCCAATAATCCTCGGATGGTGAACCACAAAGTTTGAAAATCTTGTGCAATTGCTCAACCTACAAGGTCAAAGAAATCTATGTAAATAATGGACTGAGGAAATATCACACCCATAATGTTGCCGCTTGTCATAAGCACCCAAGACAAACACGCAATTAGAGCTAGTACATCGAGCATGTTTGGCTAAGCTTAGAGAAAACGTAAAAGTTAATCTCAAATATGGATATAGAGCACGTTTGATTAAACTCAGCCAAACATGCTCTATATCCATGCATAGGCATTCTTCATTATAAAATCTAGCATGGGCATAGAATCAACTCTTTTACATTTCTCTTAACCACCATCACTGACTGCAAATGTTCTACTAATAATGAATATGCTACTTAGAAGATCAAATAATTAACAATGCCCGTTCAGTAAGCCCATATAGTATTGCAACTTCCGAGGACATTTAAAGTCGTAAGGCCAGCAATTGCCAATGTTCATTTGAAGACAAACAGCAATATTCAGCCTAAGAGTGAAGGTAAACAACACTTATATATCTTTAAACCACCCTCACAACTGCCACAGAATATTTGCTGGTGATAAATGTCATACTGTCAAGGTCAAATTATGAAAATACCCAGTAAAGAACCCATAACTGACTCAAAAGGTGTAAGTAAAACTCATTCCATGTATTTGTTTACTTCGTCTCTTCTCCACCAGGAATAGAAATAAAAGAGACAGGCGTACAGATGCAGGAAAAGGAAAGAAAATTGGACATTAAAAATGGCTGGGGTATATCAAGTGAGCAATATTTCTTGGAGAAAGAGAAAAAATTCAAGAAAAAAGGGCAGTTGAGGACATTTGATATTTCAGCAACAGTGAAAGACAGGTTTCTAATACCTCTGTTCTACCAGGCATGATCGGCTTCCCTGCATATAATTCCCCAAGTATGCAACCAGTACTCCATAAGTCCACTGCAACACCATAATGAGTTGCTCCAAATAAAAGTTCTGGTGGTCGATACCACAAGGTCACAACACGGCTAGTCAATGGAACAATTTGATGATTATCAAAGTAACTTGCTAAGCCAAAATCTGCGATCTTCAAGATGCCGTGATTGTCAATTAAAAGATTTGAACCCTTGATATCTCGATGCAGGACACCATTACTATGGCAATAATCAAGTCCAGTAAGCAGCTGTTGCATGTAACACTTCACCTAATATTCAAAAATATATATAATTAGTTGGTCTAAATGACAAGAAAAAAATAAAAGGTCAATCTTTCGTAGGTTTTGGCTTTTATATTCCAGTATGGGCGCATTAATCAATTATAATTACAAAATTAATGATGTAATGGATGCTTCGAGTCCATGTCATATTCAATCCAAATAAACATAAACCAAGAACAACATATTAATCAATAACAGTAAAAATGAACAAATGATGTAAAAGAACCTGAGCTTCTGTAAACTTCACTCCAGGAAGTGATGCAAGCCCAGTGAGATCATGTTCCATATATTCAAAAACGAGATACAAACTAGACGATGTTCTTGACGTGACCAAGCCCTCTAGTTTAATTATATTTGGATGGTCAAGTCGTCGCAGAAGGAGGATTTCCCTTGCCATAAACTTTACACTTTCAGGATCCATATTATTGAAGCGCACTTTTTTCAGAGCAACAACTTTATTATTCAGGAGATCACGACCTTTGTACACGCTACTGTAAGTTCCTTGACCAATCTGAAACAACAATATGACATCACAAAAGAGCCAAAACCAATCATATAAATATAACATTTGCATAGTTGACAGTCTAATAACATGTTAAAAGGAATAATAGTTGCAGACTTGCAGCAAGATAAAGCACGCCAGTTCAGTGTTCAGAACATCCAACAAGAGAAGTTGATTAATTGAAATCTCTTAAGAGGCCTGTGATTCATATGGAATTTATATATCGTACCAAATAATTTTAATTCTCAGAATCTCCATTAACTCCAATGCTTAAACCCATTTTTAATGAATCTAAAGTGCCTATGACACGACTTGCATGATTACATCCGTCACCACTGTGAGTCCTTCATTCTTCAGAACTGTAAGTTCGATGATTATGCAAAGTTTGTATGCAATATTTCCCTGAAATTAATAGGAAAAATCTTCACTTCTGAGAATTTCATCTATAATATAGACCAGACCTACTTTTGAAACCATTACTTCAGAACTTGAAAGGATTCAATATGGTGGTTTTTTAACAATAACATAAGCATCAATACAGTACTCATCGTCATCAAAACACAAATATGCAAATCCGTGAAGATAGGAATTAAGAGAAAGTAAAACAACTAAAACCACGAGATGAAATTCACTATCCAGATAAGATAAAGAAACTACTAGCAATCAACAAATCAAACCTTATCCAGTTTCTCAAAGGTGTCAGCTTTACGCGGAATCCATCCCCTGATCGCTTCACCAGCCACCATGACGAGCCAAGATGGCCATCCTGCTGCAACCTGTTCTCCTTCTAAAGCTTTGGGAACACTTCCCATACAGGGAAAATTATTCACAACTTCACAATTCTCTATTTTGTTCTCGTAGTGATCATCCCTCACCCTCCTTGATCTGTTCCCTTTCTTGTCAATCGACCCGATTCTTACACCACCATTCTCTAACTTCTCCTTCACCCTAAAACTCTCGCCCTTCTTATCAACCGACCTAATTCTTAGGACACCATTCTCCAATTTCTCCTTCACCCTAAAACTCTCCTGTCTTCTCGACGAAATATTTTGAGCCAATTTCGATGTCTTTCTAATCAATTCTCTCTGCTTTGGGCTCTCCTCGCTATCTTTGATAGCTGAAGAGGGTTTTCCACAAACACAACCCATAAAGCTAATAATAAAAATCCTAACTTTACACTTGCAATTCCATCAAAATACCCTTTCACAATCCATTGAATGAAACATTATATCAACTCAATCAAAGAGGGAAAAAAACCCCCCAATTCTTTTTATGAATTATTCAATACTCTCAAGCAATCAAAGCTTCAAAAATTCAACTTCCCAGATGGCGTAATCAAAAACCAAGAACCGAAATTCTTGTTCAATAACTTCATGAACAAAAAAACTCTACCTTACACTCAAATCAATTAAAAAAAAACAATTCTTCAATGAGGAAAAAAAAACCAAGAATTCTATATATTCAGGAATGACTGTTTCAGCTGTTTCATCGAGACGCAAAAATATTCTTGAAGAAAAATTTATATGATACTGTTTTGACTGTTCAACACGCTTATATATATAAAGATAAAGATGTGTATTTGGTTTATATAATACATACACAATTACGGCCGGCAAACAGCTCTATGGTCAAAATCTGTAACCGTTTTTCTATAACCATGAGTCGAAAAAACAAATCTGGTTTTAGAAATGTTATTTGGCATGTGGAAATGTTTTTAAATTTCCATTTCAGATTAGTTTTTTATTAAGCAAACACGCTTGTGGAATGTCGTTTTGTCCTTGTTACAAATATTAAGAAAGATGTTTGGGCATGACTCATCGTTGCGGGAGTTGTGAATGTCTTAGTCATGAAGTTTATTTCATAAACTACTCGAAAAGATTTATAAGATTTTGTGCCGTAAAAGAAGTTACATGACTAGATTGAGGCACGAATGACCCTATTGTTGTCGATATGGAATTCCACGTCGAATGAGTTCGAACCTTGTTTAATTCTATCAAAGAATTTAGCCTATCAAAGGACTTAAAAAGGCTCGATGTTTTGGACAAATACTTAATTGGTGGAACTTGAAAAATCAAAAAAGTGACAAGATGATTTAAGACACATGCCTAAGGCTTAAGTATCATTATGATTCCACCGCAACCAGCCTCACCAATTAATAGAATATCACCAAACACACGATGGCATGAGATCCTAAGCTGAAACGCCGTAATTTGACATGACGAGCAACAAATTTCAATCGGTCCAATGCCTACATAAAGGAACTAGGACAGATGAAAAAGAGGAGGGTTCCAAACTATTTCTCTCTATATATACAATTGTAACAATCCAGCATTACAACACTTTCATTTAGTTCAAATTCATAAAAATTGACAAAAGAATATAGTGTCATTTTTTTTTATATCAACCGATTATTCATTTTTTGTGGATTGAATTGCATGTTTTTGAAACGTTAGTAGGCAAAGGTGATTGTAGATCGCATTAAATTACTTAGCAATCTTGAAATCAGGATTACATGTTTTTGTGGATTCACTCAGCTTATAGGTTCAAATGTAGAATGTTTACGAAGTCTCATAATATGCTAGTCCACTTCCTAAGCTTTTTTTTTTTTGCATAGTGAAATTGTTGTTGTACATGACTATTTAGTCAAAACTAAAAAGTTGGGAAATTTGTACCATTATTTTCTAATTTTAAGTTCAAGTAGCAAGTTAATTCTAACATTTTATTATAATAGGAGATTTGTTAATTTGTTCGGGCTTCTACTATTATACATGTTGGGCAAGAAGATAGTTGTTATTTTCATCATCGAAGACTAATAGGAAATTTAAAATTATATAACTATCCAAGTCGTTCAATTTTTATTTAACTTCAAGTTCGACTAATGTTAGAAATCACGTTTAGTAAGTAGAATTATTCAAAATTTAATATTTATTAGCAAAATTTTTCAACTATATTTTCTAATTTAATCAATCAAATATGCAAAGAATTTAGTCTGAAATAATTATTCTATCAACTTTATCCTATCTCCATTCCTAGTTGAGGATTATTTTCAGTAATAGAAGGCCGTTGACTTTCATATTGCTGACTTTGACTGCTAACCAAGCTAATCAATTTTTATTCAAATGTCCTTGTCAAATTTGAGTAATTTTATTTAGAGTATATTTGTAAGTGTTTATAAATAGTTTATATTATAAATAGATAAAAATGAGTCGTGAATAAATAAGTAGTACTTATAAATATTTCGAAATACATGGATAAATGTAACTTAAATATTTATAAATAATTTAAAATTTTGAATTAAACATAATCTTTATTCAGTATATTAAATATGTCTTTATTATTATAAATGAAAATTTAGATGAACTTTTACAAATATATTAACGTGAAATTATTACTTACTCAACTATACATGAATTTATCATTTATATTTATTCTTATAGAACTATCGTAATATACATACACATATATATACACAAACACACACACATATTCCCACAGCAAAACGGAACAATTTTAAAATATTATTTGAAAAATACATTAACGTAAGACTAACTGATAATTACTTTCCTTAATTGGGGGTTTCATTTGGTTTAGACCTCTTCTACCCTTTCTTTTTTCTTGTAATTCCTCTTTAATTAACATAAGACCAAATGGATACTATGTCCAATTTAATTTTGAAATTAGTCAAATACTTTGACTAATATAATTTGAATCAGTCTCTCCTGATGAGTTTGATAAGTTTCCATCAATTTCCTTACCCTAGAGAAATGAACTAAGTCGCTTTATTCAAGTTCAACGATTTACAATCCAACAAAAGACAAAGAGTTGGTTATGATGTAACCGTATTTGATTGTTCTTAAAGGTAGTTTACAAATTATTATTTTAAAATTATTGTGCTCTTTTCATTTCTTGATTGCTAGTGGAGGTTGCGGGATTTTGAATTTTTTTTTTTTTTAATGTTGAAATAGATATTCGTAAAAAAGATATTGAAACTGATAGAAACCACCCATCAAATTCTACAAAATTAACACGACAGAACCCAAATGTAACAAAAAAAAAGTAATGCAACTACTTACTTCGTTTTTCACAAGTCAAAAATCCCTAATTAGAATTTTTTTAAAAAATTAATATAATAATGTAAAAACAAAGGCATTGTCTCATTTTTTTAACTATTTCTCAAATTCTTGTTATTGACAATTCAATTCTTAATTTTATTTAGGACATATTTGACTCTCAAGATAGTCCTTACAGAAATGTCAAAGAAAAGTTTATTTACCTTCAAAATTCTTAATCAACAATCTCTAATTTGTTTCTTAACATTGTGAACACCCATGATCTTAAAAATATAAGTGGATTCTAAAAGCACCCATGATCTTAAAAATATAGAATATCATTATCAAAACTTTCATATATTTGGAATATCCCACTTTGTAACCAAATTTGTCAAAGTCATGACCAAAAAATCAAAATGATGGGACATTTAATTTATTGATATTTCAATACCAAGTCGGCATAAATTTCAATCTAGCAATTGAGCTTGTTTGTGACGTTTTTTTAGGGTTGAAGATTGAATTATTTGGTGGCTACATGTGCATTCTACGGATAAAACAAGACCACATTGCCCAATCACCAACTTTTATCATGTGGTTCATGCTCTTACAATAATATTGAAAATAGCCATAATAATTGTATATTTTAGAATGTATGATTTAATTCCATATTTAATATAAGATCCATTTGTACATATTATTATTTACGTTCAGAAAGTCGTATGTTTTAGAAGAAGCTTATACAGTTTGTGAAGGAGTTTCGATTTTTAAAAAAAATAATAATCTATTTTAACAGATATGTCCTTAAAACACGATTATACATAACATATTATGAAAATTGGGTTGTGCTGTGGATTGTCACAAATCAATCCATATTAAAATAGAAAGACCAAGATGTTACAGATGAAGTCTAATCTTTTCAAAAAGTAAAACAAGGTACCTAATCTTCAACCTTAAATTGCAGTTTCCCAATCATGCCCCCTTACCAACTTAAATTCTTCAACATTTACTCATTATAATATTTTATGTCTCGTCAAATTCTCATCTTCAATTTTAATTAATTAGCGCAACTCGTCCTCAAATATATTTTTTTTGGGATAATTGCAATATCGGTATCAAACATTTCATTTAGTAGCAAACTTTATCCAAATATTTCATTTCTACTACCCACGCTACCAAATCTTTCAAAAATTAGCACATGGGGTCTAAATGAATGATTTCTATTATTTGACATTAGTTGACCGGACAATTGACATTGACAATAATTTTAACTAATTTTAAAATGTTAAAATGATAATTTTACATTTTTTATAATAAAATAATAAAATAATTAAAAATAAAAAAACCA
>CAIGRP010091248.1:25090-45693 GCA_903798385.1 Fraxinus cuspidata | reverse complement strand
TCTGCCACGCCATCACTCTCATCGGGGAACCCCGCAACGCGCCACCTACTCCGCCACCACCTTATTTTCCACCTCCCACCACCTACAGCAGCAACAACTATAACTACTACGCTCCGCCGCCGCCACCTATTCCCGCTCCGTCGCAGTATAACCACGCTCCACCAAGTCAACCTCCGTCGGCTCATGGCCGGAAAAAGGCCGTCATCATTGGGATCGCGTACAAGAACTCGAGGAATGAGCTNATAAAACACAGTGTATTTGAAGCATATAAATTATGTATTGAAGGAAGAAGATAAAGATTTATAATTGCCGAAAAAATGCCATCATCATTGGGATCTCGTACAAGAACTCGAGGAATGAGCTCAAGGGTTGTATTAATGATGCTAAATGCATGAAGTTCATGCTGGTCAACCGCTTTAAGTTCTCTTAAACTTCCATCATTATGCTTAATGGTAATCAAACTAAAGATATATATATGTTTTTTTAACTAAATTTGGAAACTTTAGATTAGATATATTGTAGCGTCACGCATACATAAATAATCTTTGATGAATTTATGAATCATTATGGGATTGACTTGTTACGGAAGACTTTTTATTTGTATTATTGTCCTCTTGAGTTAAAAGAATGCCAGAAAATTTAGAATAAAGAGCTTTTATATTGGGATTTTCCCCAAAATAAGCTTCTTACAATAATCAGATTGGATTCATTGGAATGTAGAATTATTTTGGCAAACTTTATTTTTGGGTGAGATATTTTAAATGTCTTTATATTAAATTGCCTTCCTAAGAATTAGTCAAATTGACATTGACCGGAGTTTGATCAAAATCGACCTTAATCTGGTTAAATTTGGCTCTTAATTCTCCTCGTAAAGATATGATTGTACTGGAGATTTGCACGCTTCTACTTAGAGGTGTAAAAAGAAAAAATCCAAGTGTAAAAATTACAACACCCTCACATATCATTGTACACGTAGCATCGTTGATGTAAAAAAAGGCAACGTTCCTCCTAGGTACTATGGGTTGTCTTGTCAGTTGACCCATCTGAGAAATCGGATTGTGTGAGCTAAGCTACTAGGTTCATCGAGAAACAAGGGTCGCGCTGGGCCGTGGCATAGACCACTGTGCATCGGCTGCTTCCAACAACCAAAATTAGCTGTTTCTGTGAATAAAAATAGGGTCGTCAGGAATCATTACTTCTTGAACTACTTGTTTAAAACTTAAGCGGATAGGGAGAGCATAAAGCCAGAGTTTGTCATTCATTTTTTCATCACTTTTTTTTTCTCAAACTCATTTTCAATCACACGTTCACGTGATAAAATATCTTGCACGTAAATCCTAAATTTTTTCTATTTTTTAACCCTACATTCTCCAAAAAAACCATTATTTCAAAACTCATTTTTTCAAAAAAAAAAAAAATCTTTCTAATGGCTACTAAATAGAGGCTAAATTTAGTCTTCAACTGTTGCAAACCCAGGATTAACATGATGTAAAGATGGATGGACAGCCAAATCCACAATGAAAGCAAAAGGTTCGAAAGAAACTGGAAACAACTCACATGAAACTCATTTTTAGAGGAATTTGATTCCTTGCCTATGTTTCACTTTCTGAAGCTCTAGTTTTTCAATGTCTTCAATCACAAGAACTGAATCTTCTGTACTGGATATTGAACTTTTAAGAATCATAATTCAATAAAGTCCTTAAAAGGTAGGTCCCTAAAGTAAGGAATCTTAGTGTAGTTTCCTGTTAGGATTGAAGAGTTTGAAACGATCTTCGACAGTGTAACATTTTGTTAACTTAGACAACAACAATATCCACAACAGGGTCGTGAATGTACTTTCCGTGTTTGGCATACAGTATTAGATGATTATAGAGTTAATAAGATTTTAGCTTCCTTTTGTTTTTAATACTACTCTCTAATACCTTTTCATGTTATGCTATTCTAATCAAAATCATTTTGTGGAAGTATTTTTACAGAAGAAGAAACTGATCCATACAGAATTCCAACAAAACACAACATTAGGATGGCAATGTTTTGGCTTGCACAAGGTTGTCAGCCTGGGGATTCCCTCGTGTTTCATTATTCTGGTCATGGTTCGCAACAGAGGAACTACACTGGAGACGAGATTGATGGCTATGATGAAACACTTTGTCCTTTGGATTACGAAACACAGGGAATGATAGTGGATGATGAAATTAATGCAACAATCGTTAGGCCTCTTCCTCCAGGAGTCAAGCTTCATGCGATCATAGATGCCTGTCATAGTGGTACCATGCTAGATTTACCATATCTTTGTCGAATGGACAGGTTAGTGTTAAGATTAATATCTACTATAACCATTTTCATGCTAATTACTGATTTGAAAAATATGTGTGTGTGGATGCAGAACGGGCCGATACACATGGGAGGATCATCGTCCCCGATCAGGTGCTTGGAAAGGAACTAGCGGAGGAGAAGTCATATCCTTCAGTGGCTGTGATGATGATCAAACTTCTGCAGATACTGCTGTAAGCCTTATTCTTTATGTTCAAAATTTTATTCGTAGTTAAGTCAAGCTCCAAATGGATTATATTCATGTCTCTGTTCCCGGTAACATTTGAACTCGAAGCAATTTTTGCGATTAGAAATTAATTAGTTGATGAAAGCTCAAACTGATACCATTTGAACGTTGGACAGGCTCTATCTAAGGTTACTTCAACAGGTGCAATGACTTATGCTTTCATTCAAGCAATCGAACGTGGGCAGGGGAATACGTATGGAAGTATTCTAAGTGCAATGCGATCTACCATCCGAAAGACTGATGATGAGATAGGAGGAAGTGTGGTTACAACACTTCTAACAATGCTCTTGACAGGAGGAAGCGCTGGTATCGGAACGACACAGGTATGCTTTCGATGTAGGACTTCTGCATGTCTTTTATTCGAACAATGTTTGCATATGTTATTGTAATCATCAGTTGCTTTCACTTTGGATTTCTTTGAATTAGAGCTTCCTTTCACTACAGGAACCACAACTTACTGCGAATGAACCATTTGATGTATACACAAAGCCGTTTTCGCTATGAGTTCTACTTCTGCATACAACACATTTATTCTGCAACAAGTGCCTAGCCAGCTTCTGGCTTTTAACCTATTTTGAAGCATGAAAGATGTATAGTACTTTTTTCAATCAATTCGCAAATTGCAACTTCTGGGTTCAATTGCTTTCAACTTTATCTTGTTAATACGAATTGCTGGTGTTGTATGCTGTATTTAAAATTTCCCCCGGACTACAAGCATGATGAAAATCAATTTATGCATCATGTCCTGTTTTTCTTTCTGGACCTGTACGTTGAATTCTTTAACCTTAAACGCAAAGAGGTTATGATATTGGAACGAGTTAATACTGAATACAAAACATGCCCCCAATACTTTTTTTCTCCATCAGGAAAGATTACAACTTGTTCTATTGTCGACCTGACCACAAGATAGATGCCTTTGCATGTGACAATTGCAAGATATCCTTGAACATTAAATGACGACGACACATTTTTATTCGGTACCTCCACCAACACAAGATTAGAGAAGAAATAAGAAATTAAAACGTGGTATGTTGCTCTTTAGTACTGACCATCCAACACATCCCATGAATAATAAAAACACGCGAATACTGGCAAAAAACACACAATCTATCATCATTCTGAAATTCAGTCAAATTATCTGGCATCACATGTTAAAGAAAAACATTAATTACTGTCCACTTCGTTTTCATAATTATTTCAAGAAATTCTCTTACATCAGGACTCCGAGATATTTGTTTAAAATGGGATGGAAATCAGCATTTAAACATGGAAACAAGAGATAAATCTGGCAGACGACAAGGACAGAAAATTTAATAGGGTTGAAGACTTGCTTCTCTTCTAGTCTTAACCGGTGAGAGCAGCATTGAGGGCACTGTGTACATCAACCCCAATTTGTGCTTCGGCCTTCTCCACGTCGGTTGATGCTGAGTTTAGTTTCTGTGTGAACTCCGCGAGGCCTTTCTGAACCAGGCTCGAATCAATTTGATCAAGTGGTGTGGCCTCAACAGCCATTATATCCGCAACAGAATTTGTATGGATAAAAGCAAACCCACTGCTGAGAAAATATTTTTTTACCTCATTACCTTCATGAACCGATAGCACACCGGGCTTAAGCTCAGCAATTGTGGCCACATGGCCAGGCAAAACACCCATCTGCCCAGTAGTAGCTGGGACTATGACCATGTCAACCTGAAAAGACAAGCACAAAGTTGAAAGAGAGACCACTGTAATATGATAAACTACAACGAACTAAGAGTTTTCCACATAAATTAAGGCGGGCCATGTAAAAAGGTTTCTCCACTCTGTTCGGTGTTTATGCTAAGATCGACCATAGGATATTAAAAAGCTAGACTGTTAATAACTAAAAATGACTGGTGATTTAGAATACCCCTCCCTCCTTTAATTTGTCCTAATGAGATTGTGCCAGTCTTATAAATGGGAGCCTACTTGGGTCTATGCAGAACATGTCCCCTCCGTCTAAGTCTTCATTCAATTAATTTATCCTCATCCTGCACCACCTCCCCTTTTGATGGTCTATTTCTCATTTTTCATCCTATTTGTACCACACATCCATCTTAGCTCATCATTTTGTGAGATTGTTTTATGGATATTTATTTTAATAGACCAACACTATAATAGGGCACTATAATTAATTCCATACTTCTACTTTATGAGTAGATGTACTTTCTCATGGTGGTAGAGAAACAAGACACTCAATTTCACTTGATTGTTCCGTGTGATCCATGAAGATGATACATTGTTTTCCAGTCAGGTAACAAACTGAAGCCAATAGTCTTCCACAATGATCCCCAGGGTTGGAGGAGGATACCTTCATACCATTTACTAACCATTTCAAAGAATACATCAGTTGAAAGTAAAAAAATTCACCCCATGATTGTACAAATGGAAAACAAAGATAATAAAGTAAAATTTGTTTAAAATATGTACCTACCACGCATGTTATATAAAATTATAAGTTCAAAAACAGTTCAAGAATATAGTGTTAATATGTTTAGAAGTTTGTCGTTGATCATTACCATTCAAACATTCAAATTAGAATTGCAGCAGCAAAAATGTATATTACTTGTTCATGTCCTAACCATTCAAACTCTCATATTTCCATTAGCCTAACACATCTGCTTACTTAGGTAGTGACAGACAAATGGAAAGAGATTGGATCCATAGTTGGCAAGGAACTTGATCCCCACCCCCATGCACCCCAAAAAAGGTAGTTTTGGAAGGAGTTAAGTGTACACGTATGCCTGGAGGAGCCAAGTCCATGACAAGCCATATAAAAGCTTAAAACAATTACCCGAACAGCCCTAGAAAACTCAAGTATCCAAGTCAACAGTGCAAAGGTGAATCTATCTCCAAACAAGTCATTATGCACTTGTTTGGGCTCCATTTTAATGGAAATTTGGGAGAAAATGAGTTTTAAAATAGCTATCTTTTAGAGAATGTGTTGCTAAAAAGTTTTCGATTTTCATATAATATTATTTTATAGGAGAATATGTGGTTAAAAAAGAGTTACAAAAACGAGTTTTTTGAAAAAAATGTGGCCAAAACATAGTCTATGTATTGCAGCCTTGGACCTGCATTTAAGTGCTCGAAGAAAAATTTGTTCTCGAACAATTTAGAATATAGATATCAATGCCACAGTAACAAATTAGCCCATTTCATAGTTACAAAGCTATAGTAATTGCCTTTATTTTAGGTGTAAATTCAACCACGCACATATCTACACTTCCGATCTATATTATTTGAGGTAATTCTATCTGTTATCAAGATAAAATTGAAACTTGTACTTGGCCCTAAAACTTCAGATGACTCTCAAAACCTCAAAACATAAAGCAATTGTAACAACGCCATGTTCCTCCTATTTCACTAAAATTCGATGATACCAAATATTTCATCCACTGAAAAAAGGATACCCACAAATAATATAAATAAGCAAAGATATAGTATTTATTCATATAAATCTAAAATATACCTCTTTCGCGGATAACAGGGAATCGTAAGGGAGAACGAGATTGACAGTGAGCTTAGATGGAATGGTCGAAGGGGTTGGTGGGCGAGGGGTCATGAATGCCGACGGAGTCTTCGGTGGGTCAATGTTCGGGATCGCTTTCTTCCAGGTGTCAACGAATTTCGAGTCTGCGGGTGCCTCTGCGAGATCGGTGGAGAACGGGCGGCGCCACCTCATAGCGGCTCTGCTCAGGAGGAGTCTTGGGGCCTGTCTCAACATGTTTCCTCGTGATTTCTGAATTTGGAGGGTGAGTATTCGTGTGCAATGCAATTAAAGATTGGAGTTTTGGCGAAGGTGGAAGATAGGAGAGATTGAAATTGGACTGCGAGTAAGAAATATGGGCTAACACAAATACCCAAGGCCCATGAGGTTTTTTCTTGATTTTATTATTTTATTATTCTCTTTTTCGGATTAATTACCCATGTAGAAGTCGCAATAACTAACGACACTAAGAGTTTCAGAGTTATTCCATTGTAGAAATTCTATTCCTCTAACATTAAATTTAAATTCTACCGCCGTAGATCAATTAAGCGATTAACCGTTACTACGTGGTGTATTAGAAGGTTCTACAGATACGAACATCCATGTTCAAGTCTTATTACTGAGTATGAATTGCTAAAAAGTTTGATTACGGTAAGAAAATAGAGGTCACGAGGTAAGGGATGCAAAGCATATTCCAACAACTCGCCTAAATTCTGCTTACCCAAAACCTATTCGAATAGGAGACTAGCCCGGGGCATGTACACCAGGCTGGTTTTTAAGCTCAGTAGGGGACGCCTAACGAAGGCAACCGTAAAACAATAATACAAATCATATGCAACAAAATTCGAATCCCCAAAAAAATAAATTCATAATCTTTTCAATGAAGTCACTGAGTGACTGTCACTACACAATGCATAAAAGAGACTGATAATGAGATGCAGCAAGATTGACAACAGATGGCTCAGTGGAATAGAGCACGAATTGCAGAGAAGTTAAGCCGAGGGGTGACAACAATTCATTCCCATGAAGGTTTCGTTTCCCTTGAAATATCGTCCTTGATCCACTTTTGAATCCGTTTGATAACGAAGAAATACTGGTAAGAAGTAAAAGAAATTATCAAGCGGTATTCTATTTATTCCCACACCAAGCATAAGAGGAAACAAGTTAAAATCGAAAGCTTACTTCAAATGCTAAGATGAGAGGGATAAATAACTTCCCCCTATCATTTGGGTTTGGCCCTTCAATCAACTTCCTGTCAACAAGAATACCCTTGGTTCGATTCAAGGCAACATCAGTGATAATTTGGACCAAGTTGGGGATCCAAGGAGTTCCGGTTGGAAGGATCTGCAATCCAAACAAATCAACTCACAACCTTAAGCATAAATGTGAAAGAAATCAAAAGATAAATAAGATAACCAATAACAAAATATTACAACAGAAACCAACCTTCTCATCCTGTTCGTTCTTGTCACATCTCCCACTGTTCTCAACTAAAACAACAGGGATTGGAGAATCCTAGGAGAAGCAATAGCAAAATATATTAAGTTAGAATCAAGGGAAAAATTTACCGAGATCATTCTTCAGAAACATGTGCATATCATGTTCAAATTATTATAATGTAGAAAGTGGATAAAGAACGTGAAAAAGAATACGAATATGATAAAATCTCAACAGTCTGGTAGAATAGTCTCAAGTATTTGTGATACTCAGGAAGCCCAACTGCTTTTATCATGAGATGAAATGCTTGAGAACGTGCTTTAATTATTTGTCACAGTTCTACTCCAAATTTAGTGTAATAGTCACCCGGGAGATAAAAAGAACATAACAAGACTAAAACAGAGGGCAGCAAGAGAGAGAAAAAGATACGCAGAGGGTGCAGGAGAAGAGAATACAAAATGCACTCCTTCAAATCAAAATTGACTTTGCAAATTCCCACCAAGTATAAGGCGAAAGCAACACTTTAAGCTATCATAATCACTTAAAAAATAGCCAAGATAGAAACCCTTTCAGTCACCAGCTTGTTTGAGTTCCAACATCGAACTGAAATATATTTTAGTTTTTTTTTTTTTTTATACCAAAGAAAACCAAAATATAACATGTCTAATACATGTGTAGGATGCATATAAATTTTTTTATTCACCGAATGCAATACTACTAAGCAGTGGGATTTATGCACAGAGACAAGGTTTTCCTGCATATGTGCACAATAAAGAATTTTACCAAGGACACTATCACTAATCGTGTTTGAGCAAGAATCAGTATTGTAGCATCAGATATACACTTCTCTATAAAGAAATTATCTATTTTCCTTTGCCTAAGCTTATACCTAGAATAGTTGGCGATTTTATGGGTTTTCCTGAGTTCACCTGGTGCTATTTGTGAGAACTGTCAGACAGCGGTAGCAGGTTTCTGCTGATGTGGTAATGGTGGATTCAAAAAAGAGTGGGATTACTGCTCTGGTCCAAAATTCTTGAGACTTAAGGTTACATAGCTATAAAGGGATGGTGTTTGAGATGGAAAGTGAGTTGGCAATGAGAGTTCAGATATGTATTCATGCTGGCGATTGGTTAGGTGGGAGAGAAAGAGAAGGGATGATTTGAGATTTATGTGAAACCTTTTTTTGTAGTTTTTGGGAACTGAAAGCTGGACCTAGTTAATGATCAGTACTTTAATGTATTTAAGTCTCTTTCGGTAACAGCGCAGAAAGACTTTTGAACATAGCCAAGCAAGCATGTTTTCATTAATGTTTTAGAACTTCAAAAATAAAAAACGAAAACTGAGAGTAACTTAGGGGTTGTTCTCTTTGTATTTCAATTTTGTGTTTTGAATTTTGAATTCATTTTGTGTTTTGTGTTTTGAGTGTCCATTTTGAGATTTTTGAAAATGTGTTCCTTTTGGCATTTTGAAAAATTGTTTTGGAAACGCCCAAAATGCGTTTTGAAAATTTTGACATGATTATAACTGAAAACACTCAAAACGACAATTTGTCGTTTTGTGTATTCTTTACAAATTTTTAACTTATTTTCAAAAACGCGTTTTCGAAAAGGAAAGAGAACGCGTTTTCACTGTTTTGGAAAATCGAAAACAGAAAGCGGCTTAAAAATGGTAAAGAGAACAAGCCCTTAACTATCCAATTGACCCTAGGTTTATTGTCTGTCCTTCGATGGGAGATTTTCATTTTTTACTCAAATATAGAAAATTTGACACAGTATGCTCTGTTAATACAGGATTAGAAAATTTTTCAATCAACATGTTTAACAAACAAGCCCATTCAGCAGAAGAGGGTCTCCTTTTCTTTTCCAAAAGAGATCTGGGAAGTGTGTAAATATTTAAAATTATTCAGTACATGGTAGTGGTGGCAATAGCTTGGCTCGGCCCGTATACGCACGAGCTCGGCTAGTGCTCGCCACGGGCCGAGCTCGTGCTCGTTTGTAACTCGGCTCGTTACTCATGGGCCAAGCTGAGTTTCGGCTCGCGAGCTCGGTTTTTAAATTTTTTTTTTTTTTAGCTATACCTATTCTAAACTTTAAATAAAAAAATTAAAAAAAACCCACAATCCACTCGTTAAAAGACGAGCCCGCTCGGCTCGGATTCGGGCTCGTCTTTTGCGCTCACGAGCCGTTTTTCACCCGCTCGGCTCGATTGCCACCTCTAGTACAAGGTCATGAACAAAACTTTTTTCCCAAGTCTTAGATAGAACAACTTCCTTCCCAAGTTGATACCAGTTCTTTTTTCTTAATATCAAGCTTCAAAGTACAGATGTTTCGATATGTTTAAATTCTTATCCACAAACTGTTCTTCAATATTTATATAGAATTAAAAAACTGAGGGATATATATGTTGAACAGAAAATATTTATTTTACTGCCCAGGTTTCTGCAATAAATTTTCCGAAATTCAGGAATATATATTCAGCCACATTGGATCTTAAACCTCAAACTATTTCATTCTTTTGGAGCAAATTCTGAACTAATAAAAATTACTCTCTCCTTAACCATAGAAAGGTTAATTTGCCTTCAAAGAGAAGAAAAAGAGTAAAGGTGAAGGGATGAATCAAACCTGAATTTCCTTTTTGCTTATCCGTGATCCCTGTCGGACAATTTTCATAAGAGACTCTGATCTTTTGGAGAAGAACTCATCATAATTCAATCCATCTGGAGGTGAGAACTGAGCATGTGTAAGGACTACGATCCCTTTACGCCATATTTCTTTACCGAAACTATCAGTTATGGCTTTCACAACCTGCTTATCCAAATTATCTACTCTATACAGATCCAAACGGTCCACATAGAGCAGAACATCTATCGTCTTGTTCAAAAGGAACCTGCTCAGACAGCAACAGGCAAATTCATTGCGATAAACAACGAACTGGACTCAGAAAAACACAAGAATAATGGATGAGATGAGTTGTGAAACTAAAACAATTTGAAGGGACGATATAACGTCATAGGCTAGTGATTGATTCAAACCTTTTTATGGTTTCAAGCACCTGGTCACTGACATAAGCTCCTTCAACGAGCCCTGGAGTGTCAATAATGTTCAATGTAAATCCTGCCCGGGAACGTGAAACCATCACAGGTCTTGGTGTTTCTGACTGCAATATCACATGCATCGCCATCACCAAATATACAAAAAAACTCTCTGTTCTCAAAACCATGGTCGGGCAATACGTACCTGGAAAGAACTGATAGTAACCACTCGATCCCCTATAATTGAGTTCACAGTGGAAGATTTTCCAACACCACCCTTCCCCATAACAAGGATTGTCAGTGTGCTGACATTCTACCATGATTTATAAACAGCATTAGAGTCCCATATTCCCATTATATACAATACAATACAAAATCAACAAGACCTCACCGATTTTTTATTGAAGAAAAAGCAACTTTAGAAACATGATGTAATTGTAAAACATATGTTTCTTTTCTAATTGCACACAGAAAATTATAGAGCTTCTAATTTCTGAAATTATTTCCAGTCAAGCCCAATTTTTTAGTGACAAAAAGATTGCATAATGTAGTGAAAATATGCTAAATTTAAGAGGGAGAACTAGAACCTCCTGCTTTAATTTCCCCAGCAGTTCAAGCAATCTGCCCTGGGTGGCTGCAGGAAACTGCTGAATTGCAGTCCATTCTTTGACTAGTTGTGTGGCCATTTATCTG
This sequence comes from Fraxinus cuspidata, assembly GCA_903798385.1. NCBI lineage: Eukaryota > Viridiplantae > Streptophyta > Magnoliopsida > Lamiales > Oleaceae > Fraxinus > Fraxinus cuspidata. The sequence continues at coordinate 34,464 of CAIGRP010091248.1, read as the reverse complement.
TGCCAGTTGAAACAACAAAGAAAACATTATTTATCAAAAGAAAAAGGAAATTCCCGTATGAAATAAAACCAAAACCTCATAATCAAATATAAAGATACTAACTTTACTTCAAAATTACATAATTAAAACAACCCTTTATAACACAATATTAAAATTTACTGAAGAACAAACAACTGGGAGCTAACAGTACGAGAAGAACCCCTTCTCAAAATAAACCTAAAACCCCTGATAAAAAAAAAAAAAAAAACTTGCAATTCTGTTAAAACTAAATAAACAAAATTTTAAAGAAAAGAAAAGAAAAGAACTTACAATGTATCTATAATTAGCACAATGCGTCTATAGAGAGAGATTGAAGAATCTTAACTGAGAAAATATGGGGGTTTTAGAGGTAGACCTTATCGTCTGAGAGTTTTTTAAAGTGTTTCACCGTCAAACTCTTCTCTAGTGTTTTAACGTATCTTGGAGAGCGGCGACTCGCGATTCGTGGACCCAAGTCTAGAAATTGTTGCAACTTGCAATAAAAAAAATTGCAGTCGAGGTTTTTTATTTCTTTAATTTCTCAACAAAGTACTTAATTTATTTTGTTTAGATAAGTGAGTCTTAAACCTTTCGGAGGGGTGGCAATGCCAATGGGCCAAGTTGATCCAGCCCATCTGGGCTCAACTGAGCCCATATGCCCTACATGTGACAGCTGGACCGCGGGCTTTTATACATGGATCAACCCGTGAAGCCCATAAACTTTACTTCTGCACACCTAGCCAAAATTCGAGCTTCAACTTCTACCTAACCGATTATAGTTGGAGGCTGTTGAGGGTAGCAACTCCGGTGAAATTCTCGCCGTAGAAGACATTTATACATCACTTTTTCAGCGGCCATTTTAAGATTGCGTCTTTTCACATCTAGAAGAAGAATTTATTTTGTGGGCATGGAGAAACTGAAATCAGTAATTCCAGACCCACTAAAACAGATAATTTCTGAAAGCAATCCCGATGACCTGCCTTTAACATGCACTTCACTCCTTGAATTCTTCAACCACTCGCCCCTATTTCACCAAGTACAACTTCTCGATTAACGCATGTGTTTGTGTATATATTTATATGCTGCATCTGAAGCTGAAATCATATGCCTTGTCTATCTTTTGTTTAATAATTTTACTTTTGCTATTGTTAGATGGTTAGAGACTTGACGGGCCCTGAAATGGGACTATGCGCGAAGAACAAGGAGGCTGCTTTGAAAGACAAAGCAAAGGGCAATGAGTGCTTTTCCAAAAGGGATTATCCAAATGCCTTGCATTTCTACTCACAGGTCCAGAAAACACTTACTTTTTATACTAATTATTCGAGACAGGAGAAAATAAAGGGAAAAGCAAAAGTTTTGGCTCAAGTATTCTGTGGTGTGGGAGGTTTATTCAGTTGACGAAACTTGATTTTGACGAACTATTATTTATTTGATGAAAATAGTAAGACTGCTATTACTTTGGAAGTATGATACAACTTACAAGTTGGTTAATATAAGATAAAGAAAAGCGGGATGAAAAAGATTAGTTTCACAAGTTTATTTGTTTACTGATGATTGATTCATGTTAGTTTTTATGTCCTTTGAATGAAAATAAACTAGCCCTTAAGAATGTATCCCACACAGGAACAATGAACAAAGGAAAAATAAAATAAGGAAAAGAATTAGTTGGATAGGAGTTCTATAATCATTTCTGGCTAGTGTATCTTATTTCTAACAATTTCAATTGTGCGTATTTATTTAAACTGGGGCCAAGGGTTTTGGTCGAGACTCTTCCCCTTTCTGAAATCTAGTATTCAGTAAAGACTTCAGGTGATGGTGTTTCTTTCTTTCGTTTCTTTAACAAATTATTGTGCTTCAAGTGATAAATTCTAAGCACGATCTTCTTGTTTCTTGAATGGATGAAATAGGCTCTGCGTGTTGCTCCAACAGACGCTGAAGACATGGAGAAAAATCTGGTTGGAATGCTATATGTGAATCGTGCATCAGCTTTGCATGTGAGTCATATTCATTCTGAGCACATGTCAATTGGAGCAAATTACCTATGCTTGTTTCATAAGACATATAGGGTTGGAAAATATGCTTCATATCCTATTTTGTGTTTAAACAAAGCTTGGTCTTAAGGTTGGTTAATCAATCTTGTCTAGTTTTCCAAACTATTCTTCCTTAATTGAATGCGCTAAGAATACTCTGCAGAAAAGGAATTGTAGACTGGTTGAAATGCTTCCGTTGTGCGTTATTATCTCTAATCACATGGAGGACATGGAAAGAAGAAAGAAAGAAAAAGAAATGTATACTTATGACGAAGAAAATTGATAAATATATCGCTTGCGTTAACATATTTTATCTATCTTTGCTTTGTTCACTAAATTTTTTATGTTATCTTCAGAAAATGGGACTGTTTTTGGAGTGTCTACGAGATTCCACCCGGGCTCTTATAATATCCCCTAGCTCTGCAAAGGTAAAGTAATTCATCAATATCTATGCTGACACCGTTTGACTGAGTGGCTATGTCTGGAAACTTTCTGGATTCTGGTGTCACTTTTTCTTTTGTTTTTTGGGGAAATACATTTCGATAGTTTTAAAAGAAAATCTCTCCTTTTGACTCCAAAAAACTATATGCTATTTCCCATGTCACCATCATTCTAAAGTAATTATAAAAAATGCTTGTCATTTTTACAACTAGAATGTAAGCTTGTCAACTGGAATTCTCTGTTGGAGCTATTGTCTGATGACTAATTTCTTCACCTTGGAGAAGTGTCAACGAGTCATTGTAAATCTATATAAACTAAATGTAAATGGAATGGAAGCACATTTTCCCATTTTGTTTTTGGATTTCTGCTATGTCATGCAGTTTTGGTTGAATTCTTTAAATAATCTTACTGTAGGCCTGGTTTAGGAGGGCTAAGGCCAATGCTTCTCTGGGAAACTATAAAGATGCAATTGAAGACTTCAATGTATCACTAAAGATGGAGACATCTTTGAATGGAAAAAGACAGATAGAAAGTGAATTAAGGATGATCTTGGACCAATCCAAGCAGACAAGTGGTATCCTGGAGGAACCGAATGATGGAAACTCAGAAATCCTTGGTGGTATCACTACGCTTAGAATTCTCTCCTTAGTTTAGAACTTTACATCCATTCTTTTACATTTAATGTAAAGTTAGTATTTTACTAATTTTATTCCAAGCCGCTGCATTTTCTCTGCACTTAGGGAATCACTTGTCTGCAACAATCTGTGGTTTTATAACACTTCAGTTTGATTTTAAGTATTGAAGGAAAGTTCCATATATGTTTGATATCATTTGTAAAGAATTGCTCATTTGACATCTTTTTCCACCCAAACCAAGTGTGATGGATAGACATTTTGACTTGCAATTAACAAGTCATGTATAGCTGGTATCCACGCTTTTCCTAACCTACAATGGGCGTGTACATTTCAGTTCTTGAGACAGACTTTTTGCACGCACACACACACACACACACACACATATATATAATAAAAAAGACATCTTGACCACCTTCTCTCATGCTGCAGCAGAACTTATTGGTTCATATGTAGCTTAAGATTCACTATTATAAAGCTATTTTATGCTCATAAATCATAATGAGGGGAAAGCATTTAGTCTATTTTATCCTACACATATTTTCCCACCAAAAAGATTTAGCTTCATGCATGTCATAAAGTACATATTATTGAGCTATTTGATTACCATTTCATTATATTTACGAAGTGTATCTTTCATAAATTTTTTCCTTTGGGACTTGGGAATTTGTGGTTGAAAAAGAAGGAAAAGTTATTGATATGATGGAAAATATTATTTTATTGAAGAATTTGTGGTTGAAAATGAGTAGAAGAATGAGAATGAAAACTTTAATGGTTACGAAACAGGGCTTAAATAAATTATAAAAGGTCTTAGAATAATTAAAATAATATTAGAATTATGAAAACGCCTAGGCTCGTAAGGCTTGATGCTTGACCTTGCCATGCTTTTTAAAACCTTGGTCAAGACTCCCCTCAAGTGTTTACCTCTGCCATCCATTAGAGTCTAATCACACAGAGTTGATTATCTTGTAGTCTCCCGCCATTGCAATTGAATGGGGCCCGCACTTTCTTCCTAATCTTCTGCACCTGTTTGAAAATTTATGTTGTGCATCTACATGCCTACGTATGGAAGAAGGCTCTGATTCACTTTTTGGGATTTGGGTTCCATCCTTAATGTTTAACAAATTAGCAGTAATCCAATGTCCTTAGAAATCCAAGATCATCCCAGTGTCTACAAGATGTAGGACATATGATAGCATATCTCCAACATTTTTGTTTTATTAATTGTTTGTGATGCCTTAGCTTCATCATTTTTTTTCCTTTTCATCCATGTGCAACAAATAGTTGTTTTACTTCCTTAATGTCTTACAATGTAGGTCTTATTTGACAGATGAACCACTCCAAATAAAATTACACTCTGTGTCTACAGCAACGAAAGGAAGGGGAATGGCTTCTTTGAGTGACATAACTCAAGCCTCTTTAATTCATAAAGAAGACCCTAATGCTGCGGTATTAATTAAATCTTTGTTGACAGCAAAGTTATTGAACTGTATTATTGTTTGGATCCATTTCAATCCTTAACATAATTTCTAAGATTACACATCTTTTCAAAGACTGGATTGTGCCTCTCTAGTAGTCTTGCAATCACTAAAATTTCATTCAGCATGTTGGTTGCTTGCCTCAGGTTGCTTTTCTGTCATATTTCTTGGCAAATTACTTAATGCTAAGTTGTCGGTTAAAACCATCTCACATTGCCAATTATAAGACAGGCCAAATTCCTGCATGAATTTGGATTCACAAAATGTCTTCTTTCTTAAACAAAGTGCTATGCAGATCATATTGAAGCAGTGCCGAGATACTCACTGTCACTTCTGCTTCAACGAACTACCAGCTGATACCGTGCCCTGTACATCTTGTTCTATACCGTTATACTGCTCAATGCAATGTCAAGTGCAAGCGGGAGGATATGATCTTTGCAACCATCTGAGAAGATGTGAATTTCCTGAAAATTTATCAGATGAGCTCGAAGATTATGTTAGACAAGTTACTTCAGTTGGTATTGTTAGTTCAGACAATGAGCACAGTGCTGAACATAGACATGAATGTCAAGGTGTGCATTGGCCTGCCGTCTTGCCATCTGACATAGTTCTGGCTGGTCGTGTCATTATGAGATATATGCAGCAACAAGGTCACTGTAGTGATTCTAACATCCATGGAGTTCTGGTATTTGTAAAAAAGTAATTGCTTTAATTTGTATTTTATCTTCTCATTTTGTGAAATCATTCACGTGGCAACTGATGGCCTTGTTGATTTCTAGGATCTTTGTCACAACTATGGACAACTTTCTCCTGAGAGTAAACTGGAGTTGCATATATATTCTGTTATACTGTCATGCTGCCTTGAGCATGTTAGTCAATTAAAACTTCTCAGGAGTGCAGTTATTGCTTCACAGGTAATAGCCACTAATTGTGGTATATGACCTTATTTTAATATATCCAAAATCTCTATGAAATCATTATTTTAGATTCCAATTATTCTTTGGAGAACGAGGAATATTCTCACTAATGAATTAGAATAACTGGGAAAGTTAATTAAGATCAAGAATATCCGGTATAATTTCTTCAATTAAATGATAAGACAGTTTTGTGTATGTTGGAGCTAGTTTTTGCACTCTCAAAACTCTTAAGATTTTTTATGCGACACGCTTGTCCTGTTGATCATGGAAAATTTGAATGTCAGTCTAATCCTTGGAGTATAACTCTATAAGTTACTGTATACTGCAATTTTTTCATGTTTGCTCAAATTGCTATTTAAATAGATATGTGATCTGACTGAGTCTGTCTTTTTATTCATTCTACTTCTATTGACTATGCCAGAAAGACAGGAGACAAAAATCAAATTTTGGTAACATCTTTTCATGTACACGTCATCATTTTTTTTACCAGAATGCTAAATATTTTTGGTGTTGAAATTGAGACGGAACACTATGTTGATTGTTATATAAATTTCTAGTACATTACACCATAATTTTGCTTTTGATCTCTTAATGCAGATTGTTATACTTCTATCGCAAATCAGGGTCAATTCCATGGCTATTGTCCGTATGAAAATTCCAGATTTAAAGGCACATTTGGATTGTGACATAACAAGTACCGTAGAACAGGTGTTTGATACTTTTCCTCAGTATTCCCACATTTCTGTAAGAGGTTTTGATGAACGATCATTAAGAAATAAATGATGTGCCAATTCACTTGAACTATGTTCAATGTGAATGACTGAGCAAAGCCAACTTAAAATAAAAATATTAAAAATGATATGCCAATTCACTCGAACATTGTTCAATGTGAATGACTGAGCAAAGCCAACTTAAACTAAAAATATTAAAAAAATTAGTTCTGCTTAGGAGTCCTTAGATGCAGATTGATTTTACATCAAATGTTTTTACTATATGCACAAAGAATGCTAAATCTCCATTACAGTGGAATCAATGGAGCAAGGAAATGAAAGCATGATTACATTTTGAGTCTTAGTCTGCATTTTCCTCTTTCAAATTTTCCTTCACAACAGAAGTTGTCTTAGCTAAATAATTAGCAGTATTCTATATTCCTTTTCCTTTTCTTTTCGGGAGGGTATGTGTGTGTCTTATGTTATGCATATTCATTCCTTTGTGTATGTTAAAAGTTAAAAAACCTCATATTTTCTTTCCCTATCAGTCACTTCCTCAGGAATGAACTGTGTATACATAAAGATTCTTAGACAAAGATTCTTCTTTTGACAAATAACAGTACATCTGACACAATGGGCTCTCAAGTTCCCTTTGTAGGGACTTCTTTTCCAATCAAAATTGTCTATTTTTATATTCATGTACCCAAATGAATGTGGTGTTGTTTACACTGTCAATTTGGTTGAAGCACAATGCTATAGTTTTAATGTACCAGTATTTTGTTTAATGATATTTTCAGGTAAGAGTGGGTCAAGCTGTATATTCAGTTGGCAGTTTGTTCAACCACTCCTGCCTGCCGAGTGTTCATGCATATTTCCTTTCACGCACTCTCTACATACGAGCAACAGAATTTGTAGCAACAGGGCACGAATTAGAGCTCTCTTATGGCCCACAGGTTTTTCTATTAAATTTAGTATTCCCTCTTGTTTGTAATGATTAAGAATTTTTACATGATATGAACTGGCACTTTTATCATGATTTCCTTGCCCTTTAATTTTGTCCCCCCTGTGCTGCCAAGTGTATTTATCTGATTGTCAACGTTCCAAGATATGCCACTTTAGACTAGTCAATTTCTTTCTAAATTGGTTATGACTTTTATGCTTAAAATTTCCATTGTGATCCACCAGAAGTTTGCTTGGACCATACAATTTAAGTAGCATTTTGGAGCAAATGGGTGTTGCTAGGACCAAATTTGATTAAATTACGTAGGGGTAGAGTAATAGAGCAAAACAATCCATTAAACACAGAATCTGAGACACGTGATGACTAATAACAATTTGAAGTGCTTTCTTGTCTAACCAGTATTTGTCCATAGACATAAGGGGATCTGTTTGGTAAGTAAGAAGCCACTTTAACATATCTTCTTCTGCAAATAATATCTTAAAAACATGGAGCCAGGGGCGTTCGTTGAGTGCAGGGTCCCAAATGAATTGGCTAGTTTGTAAAAGGCTTGCTTGTTAGAAGATATATATCATGGATATGCATGGTTCCATCCTGCAGGAACTCTCAAGCAATCTTTTGAAACTCGTCCTCTTCATCATAAATGAGATGCTTGCCCTTGAAATGACTTGAAACAATAGGGAAATCCCAATTTACACTTCCACTACAATCAAATAGAAAGCTGACAGAAATAGTAATTGTGTTGCAGGTTGGGCAATGCGCCTGCAAAGACCGTCAGCAGTTGTTGAAAGATCGATACTCATTTATCTGTCAATGTAGTGGTTGTGCTCATCCAAATCCATCTGATCTTGTCATAAGTGCTTATCGGTGTACAAAACCAAATTGTTATGGAGTAGTTCTGGACAGCTGTGTTGCCAAATATGAGAAACAGAAACTTAACAACTCGTGTGATATCCTTACAACTCAGAGGACTCCTAAGCAGGCATTGTTCTTCATGTGTAATCTTCATTATTTTATACAGTAGAACATGTTCATATGTAATCTTCATCATTTTCTAGAGTAAATTATACTGTTTTTCTCAAAAGGCCATTAAAGATATCTTGCAGTTATATTTAAAGATTTAACTTGGAAAGGGACCAGACTCGCCTGTTAGAATTCATGCATGTTTTGTTCTTTCGAATTCACATGAGCAGCTAGTTTTACTTAAAATTTTCAATTAAAATCATTCAACGTTTTATAATTTTTCTTCTTGACAGGATAATTTTTGCGATCAATAATATCACATTTACCTCAGATTATGTAGCCCTCATGTATTCTTACTATGAGATCATAACTACGTTTAAAGTTGTGAACAACTAATTTTTTTTCATTATCTGAATTTGAATTTCCTGATACATAGAAGGCTGATATGCTTGATGATGACATCAAAAAAGTGGCTTATCTCGTGTTTCAACAAACTTGTCATAATGGTCAATTTGAGCCAGGGCATTGTTGGAGTTGTGGTTCATATCATGATATACAAGCTTCACAAGCAAAGATTGTCAAAGCTGAGATGTGTGTCAGCAGGTATTAATGATAATAAACATGCCAACGGTTATCTGTATTTAATTGTGTACACGATCATAATTTTAGTGCTATAATTACATCAACAGTAGAATATGAATTGGTCTTTATGTGTGTGTGTACATCTAATAAGTATAGGTACACCTCTAACTGTATTTTTCACTCCTATTCTTCTTTAATGTATAATATTCATTAGGTTGCAAGAAGCGATAGCTTCCAATGAAGTCCCAACTACTGTGCTTTTTGATGCCTTGAAATCTATTGATATTCTCAGAATGCATTTGCATCCGTACAACAAGAGAATTGCTGAGGTGAGTTATAAATAAACAGTTAGGGCCTGTTTGATACCCTTAATTTTCGCTAGAATTAGGAATTCTTTTTCCTTTTTCTAGCTTTTGCCTTGTTTGATAGTAGAAATTTTCCATGAACTTACACATGCACATTTTCCTTGATTTTGTTGAAATTGTTTTCCCACCTTTTAGGTGGGTTTACATTTTTCAGCTTTTTTTTTTTTTTGGTAATTGAGAAAAATTCTAGATCTAATGGTAAAAAAAATTATCACTTTTAATGACAATTTCCATGCAAAACAAAGTCAAACGAATGGTATTCTGCATGGTTATTTTTTTT
>CAIGRP010091248.1:0-25052 GCA_903798385.1 Fraxinus cuspidata | reverse complement strand
TTCTTTTCAATTGGAAAAAAATTCTAGACACAATGGTAAAAAAAATTATCACTTTTATTGACAATTTTCATGCAAAATAAAGTCAAAAGAATGATATTCAGTATGGTAATTTATTTTTCAATTTTTTTTATTTTTTTGCAATTGGAACAAATTCTAGACCCAATGGTGGAACAATTATCACTTTAATGGACAATTTTCATAAAAAACGAAGCCAAACGGACACCAAACTTTCAACATTTTCCATGGAAAATTATACCAATCAAACACAATTAATTACAATTCTCAATAAAACAATTTCTAGACAATTCAATTATCTAGAATTCATTTTCTTTTTACCAATTTTTCACCTTTGCAATCAAACGGACCCTTAGTTTTGCTCGTGTATGGAGGACATGATGTGTTTTTGCAAACATTGTATTCATCCTTTCTGGAGATCTTCATGTTGCTTGCTCTTTAATAATATGGACCTGGGATCAGAATTGCGATTGAACATAATCATAACTCGTGATCAGACTTTAGTTAATTCAATGTTTTAAAACGCGGCTGGGCATTGACCTGGAAAAGGGTCAAGGGTCTTCAATTAGGGTGCAACTGGAAGTCAAAACATAAATAAATAAATAACTATACACCACAAGTACTCACAAATATAAGTTAATTTTCATCAAAATAAGACAATTCTATTATTTAAGGTTCTATGATGTCAATGACATTCTAGCATAGCTAGATACATGTCAACTGTCGAGTCCCAACCCTCCTTATCGAGCAATGTTCTACTACTTCCCGAGTTTTTCTAAAAACGCAATTGAAAAACCAGTCAACTCATGATCGGTTCAACTGATTCTCGGTTGAATGGCCGATTCACCAGTTTAACCTACCCCAGTTGAATCAGCGGGTTTACCAGTCTTTGTACTGCTTTTTCTTATATTATTTTAGGCTATAACCAGACCGGTTTCGGGCTGGTTCCTGGTTTTATTGTAACCTTCTAGGCCTCACTCGTTTTATAATACTGTTTAACATTATCAGGTGGAGGACAATGTTGCCCAAGCATTTTGTCTGGCTGGGGACTTGCAAGCTGCACTAGACCATTGTCAAGCTTCAGTTGAGGTAAGCTTTCAGATATGTTCATTCTTGTTCCCTCCACTGGCATTGAATTTTTTGATGTAGCTTTTAACTTTTCATATTCAGTCTCTAGTTCATATGGTCAAAGTAGCACCCAGGACCGTTCCTAATTGCTACAGACTCAATCGACCAGAGAAAACAAAATAAGCATTAATTTTAATAATCTTCTTTTCGCTTGGTGTATTTCCTCCAAACTATGTAGATTCCGCAGTCAATCGACTGTGTCAGATCTCTGCTTTAGACTAGTGAGAACTTTAGCATTTTCATATGGTCTTTTAAGAAGAAAGCTTTTGTTGGGGAAATGTAAGTTTTCGATATATTCTTTTTTAAGTGTTTTAACAATTAACAAGCTAGTATTTTGCTGCACCATTGTGTTATCATTTCCTCTTAACTCTTTGGCCTGTTTGGTAGGGAGGATTGAATAATAGATGTTTGATTGAGAGTATTGAATTACACTCGACATTATTACAGAAAAAAAGTTAAAATCTTGTTATTCAAGAGTTCAATCTTGTCCAATAGTGCGATCCAAACATGCACTTCTAATATTTCAATGAAGCATAGGGTCCAAGTTAAAATGTCAACATAAGCTCTTAAATTTATTTACTCTCATTGATATTTCTTGTAGGCAGATATAATATGCTTGAGTTTCTAACATCCTTGAAGTTAACGAGCTTAAACTTTTCGTGAATTTTGATAATATTGTGTCAACAGATCCTTGAAAAGCTCTATGATCCAAACCACATTGTCATCGGAAACGAATTGATTAAACTAATTTCAGTTCAGCTATCCGTGGGTCGCGATACTGCTGCAGACGACATAGATCGATTGGCTGCAATATTTTCCCGATATTATGGATCACATGCAGAGATCATACTTCCACATTTGCAGTACCTTAAAAAGAGAAAGCTACGGATTTCTTGACCGAAAGTAGCCATTCTTAGTTGTACAGGATCAGTAAGCAACATGGCTCTCCCCTTCCATGTATCTGGTTAATGTTGTCTGTGTTTTGCATTAGTTATGCGAATCATTCTGTCTGTCGAACCCACCCACCCACCAACCCCCACATCCCCATCAGAGAATACTGTTGAAATCTTGTTCACGTTATATATAATTGTACTTTCGGTTCGATCTCCGTTGGTGTTAGTAAGCAAATGGGTGTTTGGTCTCCTCGCTGTTAAATATAGTAGGTTTCCAATCATGCTTTGTAAATCATACTAATGGAGGGGTCAACTATTCTTCCACCTGAAATGCCCAATATTTGAAGAATTACTAAGCCTCTCTATCCCATCTTGTCTACGATGGGCAACTCTAAAAAGGCTCACAAAATAGACCGTATAATACTTGATAAAACTATGAGAAAATTTCGTTTATAAAAGACTAAGTCACGCTTTGATGCGGATTAAAATTAGATTTTTAATAGATTTTGATTAAAAAAAAAAGAAAAAACAAATTTAAAATGCGTGGTTAAAAAGTTGTATAATCCATAAAATATGTGATTAATATTGATTGTTTGACTTTAATTTAGATTAAAATTTGATTTAAATCAAAGGCTAAGTATGATCAATTTCAAAACTAAAAAACAATATTTAAAAATTCAAAAATCAAATAATAATTAAATTTTATATATAAAGTAATTAATTAAAAAACATATTTTATTAATTAAATATATTAAGATTACAATTCTATATTGTTTGACCACAAATTATTTCTCGATTACGTGCTAAAAATTTTATAGATCAAAAATTATATCTTTGTTACAAATCAAAAAATTTATAGGTTATAATTTATTCATCTGTCATAAATAAAAAATTTATAGATCCCAATTTATTTATTAGGTCATATTATTTATTTATCTTGACTCAAATTTTCAGGTCACATTATTGATCAGTAGTTATAGAATATATATAATTTATTCATCATTAAATATTCAATTTATTGGCCACAATTCAAATAATTGGTCACTAAATATTTATTAATAACAATTTAACCAATTTATTGATAGCAAACACACCCACAACCATCGCACCACCGCTACCGTCACCGACAACCACCAGAATCACCACCACGTAACCACCATAGCCAACATCACCACCACGTAACCACCATAGTCAACATCACAACCACCACCAAAAAATCAGATCCAAAATAATCAATTAGCCACGATCGCCACGACCTCACTAGCACCACCACCGCTACCAACTACAAACGCTGCGACCATCACTACCAACTACAAACGCTGCGACCACCACACCAACTCCCCCAAAACTCGACACCCAAAACTCCAGATTTTCCCAACATTCTCCACCACGAGCAACAGCGTTTAAGCCAAAAACCATCACCGCCCAAAATCGGCACCACCATCACCATCTAAAAACTGCAAAACCACGATCGCGGTCATCACATCCTGCACCAACACCAACTGCACACAACCAACAAAACTCCCTCAAATTTTCCGACACCAGATTGTAACCAAATTTCCCCAAATCATGACCAACAAAACTCAGAAGACCAACAAAAATTTGACAGCAGCACTGCTGCCCCATCATTCGTCGCTGCAGCAGTGGCGCTCACACCATTGCAGCTGCGAGCATTACACAGCAGCCGCTGCTGCAGCACAGCGGCGACGTCGCACTGCAGTGGTGACGTGCCATCGTAGCGGCGACATCTGCGGTGGTCTCCGGCGAAAGTTTCCCGTATTTGGGGTAAAGAGATGGAAGAGAAAAGGAAGAAGTTAGATAGAGAGGAGAAAAGGTTAGAGGATGGAGCGAGAGGATAATAGAAAAATGATTAGGGTTTTGGATAGGTGGTTGTATATGTATATTAATTTCATTTTGTAACATAATTAATAATATTAAAATTTTGAAATAATATCTGATTTTTGTCTAAACAAATTTTAGATTTGATTTTTGAAATTAGATCTTAATAAGTCTAGTTGGATATAATTTCCACTAAAACTCTGGATGCTTCTATAACCAAGATTTTACCTTGTCACATTATTCCCATATACAGCTACTTTGATGAACTTGCTTCTTTCGCTACTTCAGCACACGGAGAGCACATTCGTAGTAGTGTGTTATCTAATCAACTTTATCAAGCATTTTTTTTTTTTTATAAGCGTGGATGTTCATATCAACTTGAGCACATCTTGAATAATCTCACGGGACCCTGAAGTTTACGGTCGGATACTCACCCCAGTGGCTTTAGGAGACTCGAATTATCGAACATGTTATGAATGCATCCTTGGTAAGCTATAAGTAAAGATCAACAATTGTTCTTTTCCTTGCAAGAAACTGAATTTTAAGTTTTTTTCTCCTTACTGTCCAATTGTTCAATCCACCAGATAATGTATAGGATTTCTTTAGTTGAAAGTACATTCTTGTCGATCATTCCCTCAAGTAAATAATCTTAGCTTATTTCTTACCGCATTGCCCCTTGTATCCAACTATTTTTTTTTTAGTTTTAGGCCCTTGTTTGAGTCACATTCTCATTCTTCTACTCATTTTCAACCACACATTTTTCAATAAAATAAATAATTTCCATAACATCAATCATTTTTCCTTCTTTTTCAACTACGTATTTCATTCACACCACATCAAAAAAATACATTTCTCCTAAAAAATGTGCATCACACACACACTAGAACATCATCACTTTCCCGAGTGTCTCTTCATCTTGTGTGATTCACATTTGCCCTCTCCAATTAATGGTTGATCTTAGACACAAGAACAAGCAGAATAAACAAAGAACTCAGCATTTATGCAAATCTCCGTGTACAAATCAATTTATTGACCTGAACACTTTGAACGCGAATATAACACGACCAGCCTGAAGGTCATTACAGGTCATGTGAACTCCAAGTCAGGGAACACATTTACAACACAAAATGGTCGCACATCTAATTTAACCACAACCCAAATGCTAAACATCCCCCTTTTGAGGGGTTATAACAAACTAAAGGCACGAAAAATGCGTGCAGACACGGAACTATTTAGTTGAATGTTACACAATTTCAGGTCCCGTCCGGAAGAACATATGTGAAACCTTGAAGGACAATTAGGCAGTCGAGAACACCTTCAATTAGACCACACATGGACAAGGCCGAGTCTATTTCCAGTGTAGATCTCATTGCGCTCTTCGTCGTAGAAGAGAGCTGTGATATCCTCCAGAGCTTCTGCCATAGTGCTCCTAATTCTAGAAGCTTGCATTCGTTTCTTGGAATTGCAACTTCTGCCACCAGAATTTGCACTGCAACTGCAACCATCCGAGAGAAGACTGTTGCTTGCTTTTATTTTTGCAAGACACTTCCCTGTTAAGATATTGCTGATATTGATAGAACCAGCTGCACCAATGTATGCATCATTACATATGTGCCCACAGAATCATATTAAGAGGACTAAATTAATTGAAACAATTAGAAACGAAAATGTATATTCCATCTCAATCTTGATCACAATTCAAAGATTTAGCTGCTTAATATACAATTCTAATGGATGCATCTTGATTTTTGTTTCATAGTGTCCCTTTTGGAATTAAGAATCTTCTTCGAAGTATCTATGTTCCTTTAAAACATACCATTTCCTTCGGATAAGGGATCATCGGAATCAGCTTTGCAGTAAGAAATGATAAGGTCCTGATCACTCGTTATGTAAATGTTGTTGGTATTGCAATCAGGATGCCATAAAAGGTGATCCTCAAATGAAGTCACAAGCTCCCCACGGAAGTTCCAAACAGCTACTGTTCGGTTTCTAAATGTCAGGAATAACTGGTTCTCGTACAAAAATATAAATGCAGATGGAGTCATGAACTCGGTTCTGCTAACTTCTGTTAACTCAGAATCTCGGACCTGCAGCAACTAAAAGTCAGATTTTATTGGATCTGAACATCAAAGTAATTGAAGATGGCAAATGACTTACATCAAGAATCTGGAGGTTCTCATTCTCTTGCTTGACTAAAAGCTTTTCATTGAACTGCTCAATGAAATCCACCTTCTTGTTTCGGTGAAGTAGATGATTGAAAGATTTAAGAACAGTTCCATCCTCAATTGAAAGAATCTTTAGAGGAACATGGCCACTAGCCTTGGTAAATATTAGTAACATAATTCCTGGACTGTTTTCCAAAGATCGTATAAGAAAAGCAGCTTAAATATATATGACATAATGCCTACTCACTCCAACATCAAACTTTTATTGGTGAAAATACAAACCACAGCTTCAGAAACCAGCTTCACATGTTATCAGAAGCAACACATCAAACACAGTGCTTGTGTGCCTCTGCAAAACATTAACAGACGAGTAATGCTATTTATCATCATGATAACGTGGCAATTCATTATCTCTCACATAAAAATTAAATTGAACTATCCAATCTCATTATTCCACGTAGACTGTCACATCATCAATGTTCCATCATCATAATGATAAATAATATTATTCTTATCTGAAATTTTGACCAATAGATTACCATTAGAAAACAACATAAGACCATGTTCAGACAAGCTAACATATGCATGAACTTTTGAAATCATATGAACCTCATGAAATATAAATACAAATTTAAAAAATAATATATACTGGCAAGTGGCATGAGAGCAGACCCTCTCAGCAATAAATTTACAATATGTCATCCTAATAAACAATTGTAAACTTCAATAATTTACAATATATCATCCTAATAAACAAATGTAAACTACAATTCTGTAAAGGAGGGATTATCTTCTGAGTTTTTCAATCTTAGATGTATAACTAGGCAAGCTTTACCCTTTGTGCACTTTTCCTTTAATAAATCAAAGAATATACTATTCTGCCTATGAGAGAAGAGACTTAGGAACGTTACCCATGCTATATAGTGTATCACAACAGCACTAATTTTGAGACAAGAAATAAATCATTTGATGTGAAATAGAAATGGTTAAACCGTACTTAGACCACCATTTATAGCATCCTATGGGTCTATTCTACCAGATTCATAAATTGAAGCCAGCAAATGTATGGATTAACATCAACATTCAAAATTACCTGATCTTAATCTCTTGAACATTTTTATCCGAGATGGAGTACAACATTGTATAATTTTTCAAGTCAAACACCTTGTATATGCTGACAAGAGAAGAAAACATACATACATCAACAAACTGCAGCAATCTTGTGATAACACAGCTGAGATTTTTTAAAATTTACCTATCTTGTGCAGAATAAGTAAGAACCTTCCCATTTACATCATCAAACTCCACAAAACCAGGCCATTTCAATGATTCTGACTCAAAGAGAGGAAAACCAGCATCTGGTTTACCCCTTCGAATGTATCTGAAATAGTTTTGCGACATGCATGAGTAACAAAGTGCAAAAATAAATAGAAATCATTTAAAATGATGCACAGAATCTCATACTCAATCCTTATGGTTCTGCATTTCAATGAACTAAAATTATCCGAGGCATAAACTGAAACTGTGATGAGTGAATCATTATTCTTATTGTAAAATAAGCTACGAATGACTTCATCAGGACTGATATTCAAAAAGCATATCCTCTGATTAGTCTCTGCATCCAAGAAATATAAAAGTCCCATTTCAATGTCAAATCTGAAAAGCAAAATATTGGTGAAAAAAAATTGCAAAAAAGTAATTTGTCATTTTCCTTTGTCAAGCATCTACCTCGACTAAATGCTGCACAAACACCAGATTGAGCAAGAGCAAAGACAATATCATGGGCAGCGACTATTTCAATAATTTGTGACCTCTTCTTGAGAAATGGCAACACCATGGAACAATGTCCCTTGGGATCATGAGTATCATATTCTTCCTGATTCCAATATAATTTCAGTGAGACCACAAGAAAAAGAATTAAGAAAATACCAAGAACGCCCTTCAAACTCATTACTTCTAGAAATCTAACAATCACTTTAAAGAACTAAAAATAGATATGTATGACAGAGGACTAGGCCAAGCCATCACAGTGAGGAAAAAATATATATATCTACACCTTCACACATTCCAAGTGATTAGACTGAATATTCAAGCAGCCACTACGTTATCTTCGAATAGCTGGAAATTAATTCCGCAAGTTGATCCTTTATGCTAGCAAGAGAGGAAATTACTGGGGAAAGGAGGTCAAACTTGAACTTTTTCTCACTCAAAGCCAAGCCTACATTTAACTATTCTGTCATCACAGAAAACGTATAAAGAATAAAAGAAAAAAAAAAGACAGGGCAATTGAAAATTGGAATTCATTTAACATTTGAAGTAACAATCCTGGATGCTACATGAGACATCATCTTACATGTATATCCAAAGATCATCATTATAGCAATTTCCTTTATCAACTAGCAACTTTACTTAACATAATGTGTAAAAATTTTACAGAAGGTGCTTGCATTAATGCGTACAAAGACTCGAAGGAGCGCATGTAAGATATTTAAAGATTAGCAATCGTAGAGTGAAATTAAAATGTACAGAAAATCCACAAAAGACAAGCCAAGTACTGTGAGGAGGAGGAGGAGGAGATAGTCTCTCAGCTCCCCTTTTTGAATGCATAAATATGCTCTATTAATGAAAACCATTTAGCCTCTGTTTGTGAAAAAAATTATAAACGGTAGAATTTATTAACAATGGATAAGTAAAAGTATTTGTGGGTTCATTGGAATATGTAGATGAAAATGAAGTTTGACCATTTATAAATTATTAATAAATTTCGCCAAACCGACGCTTAATTGATAAAATAAAATACGGATGCTTAATTAATGATAAAATCAAAATCACCCAACTTTTTAGGTAAAGTATATCCTCTCGACATTCCCTTATTTTCTGACAGCAATCTTCTACATTTATCTTCTTCTTTGGCCAATATTATAACAAGCATTCATATATATTTTTTAATCCATGTCTAATATTCAGATCTACATATATGTATCAATAGACACAAGTTAAATTCGACTGATAAAACATGAGAAATGCACAAATCTCCATCTGAGTTGTTATCAGAAACCCATAAAAAATTAATAAGCACTAAAACCCTAAATTCTCATCACTGTTAATTTTAACATAAAAAATCATCACAATTTTATGGAAGATCAATTTGACAATCTAAATACATAAAATATATAACATCAAAATTAACACTTTAAAAAAATAAACTTTTTACACCAATCTAACCTGCAAAAGGATGTTGCGGAATCGTTCCTGAGCGTTGCTCATGCTGAAAGCACGGTCGCGCTTAGAGCAAATCTCTCGCCTTTGGAGCTTCTTCACGCTGTTCACAAACCCATCTAAGCCCCCACGGGGACGCTTCTTCGCCACCACACGCCGCCCACAGCATGGCCGTGGACTCGCTGTTATTCTTCTACCTTCCATCTAATAATCCAACGTCATACAAACTTTAAAACACTAAACCCTAAAATTCATACATAGATACAAAACATGCACAAGATACACGAACATCTACCAAATTCTGTATAAAATGAATCAATCGTGGGGGTTTAGTTTTTATGAGTGAAGAAACCAAATCTCAGGACCCAGAAAAAGTTAGGGCTCTTCTCGCCTAAGGTCTAGAGAAAAATTTCCGAGTACAGAAAAAACAGTCTCTCTTCCTTTTCCAACCGGGTTTTTGAATTTCTGTGTAAGTAGATATACAGGCACGTATGATAAGTTTATTTATAGATAAATTCTCCTCTCTGTTTTGCAGAAGGCAAGGAGTGAAGCTTCGCACCGAGAGAGAGAAGACGTTGATATGCCGGATTTAAATCAATTTGACGTCCGACCCCGAATTCAAAATGGCCGTATCAGTTTATTTTACTTTTTTTGGCTAATTAAAAGAAATAGTTTGGCCTTTCTTTTTTCCTTTTCGTTGAGATTTGAATTGAATGCACTTATTTCGGTATTAGGAGCATAGGCGAATATGATTGGAGTATAAAGCTCTGTTTGTTACACATTAAATTTTTCATTCTTATTTTTCTACTCATTTTCAATCACGCATTCTTCAATAAAATAATATTTTTCATCACATCAATAACTTTTCCTTCTTTTTCAACCACAAATTCTTCATCAATCTACTATTCCAAAATTCATTCTTTCAAAATAATGTGGCTCAAACACACCAAAATCGAGTTAATAAGTTAAAAAAAATGAATTTACACAAAAAAGTTTTTACAAGGTTTTTTTTTTTTTAGACTGAAAAATTAACGTGCTGGTACCCCCTCTCCCCCCAAATCCGTCATTGATTATGAGGTTCAGCCTCTGTTTGGTACAAATTAAAATTTTCATTCTCATTCTTCTACTCATTTTCAACCACACATTTTTCAATAAAATAATATTTTTTCATCACATCAATAACTTTTCCTTCTTTTTCAACCACACATTCTCCATCAATCTACTATTTCAGAATACATTCTTCCAAAATAATGTGACTCAAATACATTCTTAATGTGCTTACTTAGCTTATTTGGTATTTTCAACCACACATTTTTCAATAAAATAATATTTTACATCACATCAATAACTTTTCCTTCTTTTTCAACCACACATTCTCCATCAATCTACTATTCCAGAATTCATTCTTCCAAAATAATGTGGCTCAAACACACCCTCAATATTCTTTCCATATCTTAGAAATTTTCGAATGAATGCCTTCTCGATAATTTTAACCATTTGAGACTCAATTTTGCAATGTCAAGATAATAGTCAGTAGTCACGGTCATTATCCATATGGATTTCAACACAAACCTCACTTGAATCGGATCTTTCAGTCCATTAACATTATACAAGTGTTGCGTGACTAAATCAACCTTTTTTTTCTTAGTTGTGGACATATAAACTGTAGGTTTAGAAGGTTGGAGATATGAGTGTAATAAATAATAGGATTGGGAACATAAATGCTGCACTTACAAAATATTAAGGACCCTTTGTGCAATTTCTCCAAAATATGAAGTACCTTTAATTTTTTTAACAAACTTTTATCAATTATTTTTTCTTCCAAAAACGTATATGAAAAATCTTTAATTTGTTCCAAGTAGAGGTGTAAAACCAATTTGATCAACAAGACTTGTTTTCAAGGCATGCTTCCTCACAAATAAATTTTAACAAATCTTTAGAGGTTAGCACCACATGATCCAACTTTAAAAATTGGCTTAGGTGGGTTGAGCTTTTAGCTCCTGTCTGGATTAAAATTATTTTTTTAGTAAATTTTAATAAAAGTTGATAAAATATATAATTAGAAAATTGATAAAAATTATGACTTATACGAAACATATGATTAAGAAATAAATTTTGAAAAAGGGAGCCTAAATATTGTTTATGGACCAAGCATGGTCTAACCAATCCATTAGTTCATTATTGCGTACATGTGCTCGAGTTTAGGCTCTATCCATAGCATGCATCTTAACAACATTTTATTGTAAGAATACATTTTAGAATAATAGATCAACGTGGATAAAAAATAAGGTCCAAGATAACGCAATTGAAACAAAAAAAAAAAAAGAGAGAAGAAAAGAAAAATGTGTATTGGAAACAAAGGTTGAATGACGGGCTAAGTATAGGCATATACACGGAGGGGATTGAGCGACAGATAAGAATGGAAGCTCTACTCTGCAGAAAACTCGGTGATCCAACTATACCAGTAGACGATTCGGAAAATTCGCCATTAACTCTCTCAAAGGCTCACCCGATTCCACAACTCAACTCACCTACAGCAGTGAGAGTCCGAGTCAAAGCCACCAGCTTGAATTTCGCCAATTACCTTCAAATCCTCGGGAAGTACCAGGAAAAGCCACGCTTACCCTTCATACCCGGATCCGATTACTCGGGCACCGTCGAGTCGGTGGGATCCAATGTCACGAAGTTCAAAATCGGCGACACCGTTTGCTCTTTTGCTGGCCTCGGATCATTCGCCCAATTCATTGTCGTCGATGAAACTGAATTGTATGCATCTCCACTTACTTTACTCGATTTTCTTTCTTGTACTAGCTTGCACGGAAATGGGAACGACGTTTGAATATGTTATTCTTCAGAATGGTAGGACACAACGTACTGTGAAGAGAATTGATTTCAATAATGATGTTAAAGAAATTGTATAAATAATCCATTTAATAATGATGTTAAAGAAGTTGATTTGGTGAGAAAGGAAAAACATTCTATTGGATTTTCATTTAATTTGAAATCTATTGGTGGATTGCAGAATTCAAGTACCAGATGGGTGTGATATGGTTGCTGTCGGTGCTCTTCCAGTCGCATATGGAACATCACATGTGGCCCTCCTCCATAGAGCACAATTGCGCGCCGGTCAGGTCGAACAAACTTCCTTTTCTTCTGTCCATGATAGTATTGTATGTTATCTATGTATACGTGGTTATGTTGCAATTGTATGAAATTGTAGGTACTGCTGGTTCTTGGTGCTGCTGGCGGTGTTGGAGTTTCTGCTGTACAAATCGGAAAGATCTGTGGCGCCATTGTTGTCGCTGTTGCAAGGTACCAATTTACCGAATTTGCCAACTTTTTAGACATTGCAAGTGTATGAATAGCAAACCTTGTATCAAGAAGATGAATTTGTTTTACCTCTCAAAGCTTGTAGCAGCATAACTTAGGTTTGGCTGTCTGATAGGGGAGAGGAAAAGGTGAAATATCTGTATTCCCTGGGTGTTGATCATGTAGTCGACTCGAGCACAGGAAACATCATTGACAGTATCAAGGGATTTCTGAAGGCAAGAAAGCTTAAAGGAGTTGATGTTTTATATGATCCAGTTGGAGGCAAGTTGACAAAAGAATCCATGAAGTTGTTGAAATGGGGAGCACATATTTTAATTATAGGTTTTGCAAGTGGGGAAATACCTGTTATCCCAGCAAATATTGCTCTTGTGAAGGTATGCCTCTTAACTGTTTGCATTTTATGGTACCCGGGATTCTAGATTTGTTTTTACTGAAGAATATAAAATTATAGACAAGTGATTTTATACTGCCTTTGTAACAACCTGGTCACCCGATCTCTATTCCCAAATTATTATATCATACGTATTGTTCGTTTTGGAATGACATGCACTCTTACCCTTCACGGATTTTTGTTGCGTCTCTCGAGATTTGAACCCAAAACATCTTACTTGCCTAATTGGTACCAAAATTCAACTTTTAAGTCCATCAGATGTTTTGAGTTCAAATTTTGGAACGCAACAGAAATCCGTAAAAGGTAAGAAGATAGATATCATTTGAAATCCGACAATATTTTTGATAGCTCTATGAATTATAATGTAGGGTGTCGATCTTTGGAAATGGCATTGTTGCTTGCCTATGTTTAGCGTTGGTATGGTTTTATCACCTTCTGGCCTACACTCTATGTTCAATCTAAGTGCACATTTTATTTTGCAGAACTGGACAATTCATGGACTCTTCTGGGGAAGCTATAAAATACATCGCCCAGCTGTACTTGAAGATTCTTTGAAGGAGCTCGTATCCTGGCTGGCAAGGGGTTTAATTACCATAAACATTTCCCATACTTTCAGCCTCTCAGAGGTAAGTAGCAACCCTATTCTCTTTTGCCCGACTAAAGTTCCTTGCCTTCTATATGTGCTATGCTACATGAGTGCTTGCATAAATATGTCATGATTAAGATAAAGGAAATAGAAAACCGGGCAATATTTGTATCGGAAATGTTAAATCGTCGTTCCAGCATTTTCATTTTTATCAAATCTTGGAAAAGCATGTTGATATTACATTATTTTGGTTGATACTTGAATTTAATCTCCTCCTCCGTCCGGCTTGCTTGGATTAATAGATGTTTAAATCCAATGTGTGCTGATCTATACTGTTTGTGGTGACAGGTGAATCTTGCTTTTGCTGCCTTGAAGGATAGAAAAGCAATCGGGAAGGTGATGATTGCTTTCAATGATCACAAAGCTGAAAGATCTAAGCTTTAATAGCGGGGTGATTTCTATTCAAATTGCTGGACAAGCCTAATCATCTAGTCACAAATAAATTCAATAAGAACTAACTCTTCTATCCGACTTCAGATGTTTCCATGTTACCCCAAGTAAGGTTCATACTTCACGTGACACAGTAGAAAATGCTGAGTACGCCTCTTGCTGTGAATCAAACAAGAAATTTGAATGTCGTGGCTCGAATTGCCTTTTTAATTTACTTTTATAGCATTACACATGCAATGAGTGATTTTACTTTTATAGAATATACTGAGGTAAAATTTAGGCGATAAACATCTTTAAAAATATTGAATATTCAAATAACCTGTCAAAAGAACAACACCTCGTGTATTATATTTATTTCTAAGAGCAGACCAAACGAGAACTGAGTTAGTCCTGGTTCAATCCAATTCCAGCCCTATTTATGGAACCTTTTGATTCTGTTTAGAATCCGTACTCAGATTGATTCTCAATGAATTTGGACTATGCTCATCCCCATCGCGAAGTAACGACGACAAAAGAATCTAGCTAATCAGTTTGAGCTACAATTTTCTCCATCTTAGCTTGTCTGGCATATAAAGGCTCCTTAGTTAACGAGCAGCCAACCAACAAACCGAAAAATAAACAAATAAATAGATAGGTAATATTTATATAATTATAAGATGATAAATTTTCAGTTAAAAGAATCCTCATTACAAGAACACAAAATGGTACTTCCAGTGCGTAGTTAACTAGGAAGATAAATGTTGGCGCATTGCCAGGGAGGATGCATGAGCAAAGTGTTTTTGGCTAAGAAGTACATAAGGATATCCTATAATTGATAGAAAATGAGCAGGCTTGGAAAATGAAAGTATTTCATACCAAACTTTATTGTTCTCATCCAGTGAAATTGAGAAGCGTTCTTCCCCGGCCTGCAGATAACGAAATCATGGCACGGTTATACGGTCGTGAGCAAATTGAAAATAATAAGCTCCACACGCCAAAGATAAAAACAAACTAAATCATTTGGAGGGTCTAAAAAGGAAGATTAATTCAAACACAGTGATGTAATGTTCCCTTCATGCTTATTGAAAAATTCATCAAACCACATCCAGGGATGTGAACATGGCAGCTGCTATAAACTTGGCAAAAGGAATCTGACACAATGGACCAATCAAACAACAGCAAACTAACCCGTGTTCCAAAAAATCTGGCGGGAGCTATATTTATCTTTTTCCACCACTTGGTTCAACACATTGCTAGATCTACTGGAATATCCACAACAATAAAATCCTTAGCAACCACAACATGTCAAGTTAGTTTTGGTACACCCCTCGCTAATCTAACATGTTCTACTGAGATAGTCATTCTTCTCACAATGGACAAATCGATCAAGGATATTAAATAACATCACAATTCACATTTTCTCAAAAGAATTTTTCATTCTCTTGGTATGTTCTTCGTGTGAAAAGGATCAAAAAAATCCACAAGACCAATATGTAACTGTACATGTGAGTGTGTAACATTTTGGGAGATTGGATTCTATAGGTTTATTTATTTGATACTTAATCCATTTCATTTACCCTTCAAAACAAGGCATCAAGACAAACTACAAAAAGAAATGCATATAACAGTTATAACGTAATTTCAAGCGACACGAGTATTATCATGTTATGAAAACTAACCAGTAGGTGCCCTGCAAGAGTTCCACTGCCAAAACTAAATGAGGCTACAGATTTTTTAGGGCTTCTGTTTTCATTAACATATACCACTTGTAAAGGCATCATGAGCCATGGGAATAGTTCCTTAACGCAGACACAGAACTTCACTCCAGTCTGAATAGGAGTCTTCGGATCAACAAATGCCCAGTTCAATCCAAAATGCCTGCATGTTGAATGAATCCTGACATTCATTTAGAATCGTGGTTTTGATATTTGTGCAGTTTATCATATTTATGTATGAACAGGCGACAAATTCTACATAAACCTCCAATTCTGAAGAGCACTCTTGCCCTTTTCAAAAGTCTCAGAACCCGATCCAACTAACACTCGGCTGTGGTTAACTGAAAAGCCACTGTCTGATAGCTCTCTATCTTGCTGAACGCTATCTGCAGGCTTCACAGTAGACCCTCTGTATTTGCTGTCATAGTTGAAGTCGCCAGATCTGCCAAGAGAAGTGTAAAGTAGAAATAAATATACTTGGGGGAGAAAAAAATAATAAACATCATAGTTCAAGAAACATAAAATTTACTTGTTAATGCATGTCTTCTGTTCATGAGGAGATGGACGAGCCCAACACAAGAAAACCATCTTCTCCCCAATATATACGGGTTCTAACAAATAAGAACAAAACTATAAATAATCAAGAGCTACGAAAACTAAAGAAAAATTAAAAGAACTACTTCAAATAGATGTCAGAAATTTGTGTTTATATCGTGGAAATTAGATCGAGAAGGCGTCATTTGGGAGACTCAAAGCATAGCAGATGGGCTGCAGCTCACTTTTTATTAAGGGTCGTTCATTACCAACATTATGGTATAACTACGACGTATGGGGTATCACAATTACCCCCACTTAATGCCATGAAAATCTTGTCAGACACTAACACAGAGTCCATGAGTACCCGCATTACACGTACATCTGTCTATTCACACCGAATACTACCCCAAGAATTGCTCAGATACCAGTTGTAACAACTGAACCACCTCCGTGAAAACTCTATATTGAAGAATTTCTTATCATGATAGTAAAACAGCTTTATATTGTTCATGTTTTCATAAACTGAAGCTCAACCACAGCAAGCATATCACATAAAATCTGGCAGAGTTGTGTTACAAGGCAAAGTAATGGAATATCCAAATACAATAGTGATTTTCTGATAGCATCATCCTTTAAATGAACTTACAATTTTTATGTAGCACGTGCTAAACAGAATTTAACAAGGGAGGTTTAATGAAATACGTAAAACGAAGCAACCATGACAAAACTTCACCCACCTAGTAATCAACCTATTCCAATCCCTGCCAGAAACCAAAAGTTGATTATATAATGAGAACCTGAGATAGAAAGGAAAGAATGAGCTCAATTCAGGAGCAACCCATGATTTTTTTAATCAATAATTTATTAATATAAAGCACGGTAAAAAATCATTGAGAACTAATAATCCGATAATAAATGGCACTTTAAAAAAATAATTGAGAACTATCATTTTGTTATTTCTGCAGTGCCTGCAATAAATAGCAAGCAAGACTCAGAAGGAATTTCAATTACAGTAATATGATTTAGTATATAATTACGTAGCAGACCATTAACCAATATATGAACATTAAACCATATCATGTTAAAAACCTCCAAGTAACTTAACAATCATGTTATTTTACTTTATCCCTCGCTGGGCATAAAAATAATTACATCTGGAACAACCACCGGTTGGGCATAAAAATAACTGCTTCAATCACATTACAATTTTGTAATCCCCAAGGAATTGTCTCTCTTTTCCGACCAAACATCTCATAATCTTACTCTCCACACCTGAAGCCAGTTCTCATTGATCAAACCGTAATTAATCCAACCAACCCTGGCTTAAAATTCCAAGTCTGAGTGTAAATAGAACTTAAACATTAGAATTAGGACTTTGGGATTTTAAACCCTCAAATCTATAAGTCTAAACCAAGGGCAAATGAAAGTTAAGAACTCTCAATTTTGAAGCTTAATTTGAACTGCCTTCAACTTCCTTATAATCGAACCCTCGTATCGATAGCATACATATCAGAAGAAGAACCTTCGTCATAGAGAAGCATCACAACCAAATCAAATCCAACCAAACAATTTCAACATAAGAAATGTTTAAACTATATCAGCCGTTCTGCAATGCATAATATCACCGGATTCAAAAATAAAGTGGCCGGTGAAATATGGAGCAACATATTTAAGCTCAATCTTAATAAATTAGTACAAAGGTGTCTTAGCTTAAAAAATCATAAAATGCAGAGAGGATGTGGATTACCTTCAACTTTCGGAGATTCTACGTAAATCTGTGATTTGGTTCATCCAATGGAGCTCTTTCTTGCAAACACATTTTATATTTTCATAATTAATAATTGGATTTTATTTTTATATTCCCTTATCTAAGAGGCTAAGCCCCATCTTTGGAAACAAAAATACAGTCTACCCTCTTTTGATCTCATTTCAATAACATATTATTTAATAAAATAATATTACACGTAAACTTAAAACTTTTCTTATTTGTAACTACACATTTTTCATTATACGCTATTCAAAAATGCATTTTTTTAAAAATAAAAATAGGGTCAATTAATGGATTAGATATTTTTGACTTCGTAAGAAATTGGATATAAAATAGGGGTTTTGCTAACCCAAATAGAAATAACCGAAGTCGCATCTCAAAACTTTCCAATTGTTGCAACTTTTATCTTAATTTTTCATTTATAGCAACGTTGGTTCCGAACATGTAAAAACTACTACAATTTAAAATGTTTGGGATCGAGACTACAATTGTCCCTTTAAAATAACATTCTTTGAATGGAAAAAAGGAATTGTCATTGTACACAACTTAATCTCGTACACCATTGTTTTGTATTTAGAACTTATCTAGAGTATGTTTGATATAGATTTTTTTATGATAGATTTTGTGGAAATTAATTTTTTCGATAATGTAAAATTGAAAATTAGAAAATTATGAGTACACATAAAATTATTTTATTAGAAAAATATGTAATTAAAATTGAGTTTTAAATGATACATATCAAACTAAGTATTGTTATTTAGTCACAGTCTAAATAACAGTTGGGTGACATTAAATGATAAATTCATTTAAATGTAAAATTAAATGATCAATTCAATTTGATCTATCAAGTGTGATCACCTAAATTGATATTAGATAGCATTATTCTACCAAACATGACCTAATCTACATCTATAAAGATCTTATTATCTGCACAATGTTTTAATTGCAATGAAAGTCCCTATATTCACTCATTTTGGCTTTACATTTTTAACCTTTTCCATCGCATTTCATTAACCATTAATTATATTAACAAGTCTTGCGTCTGACATCGATTTTTATCCAAATATTCTGCTAACATTCATTGATTTTTATCCAAATATTCTGCTAACATTCATTGAAATGAGGTGCAAACACTTCGTTAAACTTTTGCAATTATTATGCTTAATTACAAATATAAGATGCAAAAAATTTAATGCCCTCCTAAACAGAATTTTTGGATGAAAACTATTATCAAATAAACGATGTACAAATTAATAGAATGTTAAATATAAGAATGTGACCAAAAATAAAAAAGTTGAGGACGTAAGTGAAAAAATAAAATTGCAAACTCCATAATTAATTCAATCTATAATTATTGCAATCTATTTGTTACTCAATAAATTCAGGCTGCACAAAGAAGAGATATATCAAATTGACTGGGCTTGTTGACGGCCCAGTTCAATGTTGGCAGCCCAAGCTTGCCACCCCATGATATTAAACCCAATTAATTTATTTTATTGATAAGAAAATGGTACATAGATTTTGAATAATGAAAACTTCACTTCCCTGAAAACCTGCTAAACAATTTCACCATCAATAGCAGTAGCCATCAATTTTATTGAGTAGCAATACAAGCAACCGACAAATACTGAGTTAAACTTGAGTTTCCACAAACACTACCATTACATAATCACACTATGGGACCACCAAATTCTAATTCAATAAAACATTATTTTAGATAGGAAATAAGAGGTCGTAACGCGACGCCCCAGGTTTCCATATGACGATATGGGAGCGAAGAAAGGAAAAAGAGCCCCTCGTGGTGATGACTTATTATTTGAACGGAAACTCATCAATCATTCAAGATCAAACTCAAACAACTAGGATTTATAATCATTAACTCGTATAAATGTCAATACATTTCTCGAGCTGATCTTGAACGAGTTCTGTACAAGCCAAGCATACCGTCTGCAGCCCTACGCAACACAAAGAAGATCAGCTTACAATTTTTTCACACAAAAACTTTAATGTCACTTTCTATGACAATTCTTTTATAAAAGAAAAATAAGAGGGAAACTGATATTTTGGACCACAGTTTACTTATAAAAATACACAATGAAAATCAGTAAGCATTTCAGAAACACACTGCAGAAATTAGGACCACCCTACAAACTCAATCTGCAGAAGCTAACCATTTGAAAAATAAGCTAAATAATTTCCTAAATAGGGTTTAAAGTAGACGAGGCTCTTCGTCTATAATTGGAAATATTTTATCACATTGTCCCATAAACCAAGAGTTGCATGAACTGATTATGGATAAATTAATCAGAAAGCATCCACTTAAAAAGAGAACTTCTGTACTGAAAAACCTAAATTATACAATTAAAGTTGCATCTATGGTACAGGTATAAACAAAAAGAAATGTTTTTGCGTACTTATTCACACATAAAGAAAATGAGAAAACCAGAAACAATTCTAAAGTTGTGAAGTATATAAAATTCATACCTGTACTTTCCACATATAATTTGTCACTTGAAAGTGCGCAATTTCTGAATCCAAATGGCAATCTAGCATATTCAATTGAAATAAATAAAAAAAGGGGGGGAAGAGAGAGAGCAAGAAATAGATGAGGTTTTATGATACTTATAATAGACAAAAGAGTGAAAGAAGTGCTGAATAAAGTACAATACTAAGTAATTAAACTATGATAATCACCAGATTATTACCAAAACCACAAACTTTGTGTGGGGATATATCCTTTATTTGGAACTGGCTATAAAATTTTATAATGGATTCTTTGAGACATTTAGCTTGAACAGAAGTTACTGGTTTTACACACTCGAATAAGCTAAAGTTCTGATGTAAAATCAACACATAACTGCAGTAAACTGCAGTGTCCTAGGTTACAACGAAAGGTGGCAAAACTATATATTTTATAAAAGAATCCAAGAAGCGACTCACAAAATGTAAATAGTCAAGTATAAACTCAAATGAGGAGCTCTCAACTGATTTTGATTCACAAAAGTTAGGGAGAGTGAAAATTGAAACAATGTTTTAAGCTATTCCTTCATAAACAAATGTTAATCCCACACCCTCGGAGTTCAACTCTTTCAGTATGACCGTGATGTAGGATTTTTCTATATCAATGTAACACAAATATATTCAAGCACGTCTAATCAATAGACAGAGATATGATTTACAGAAAAGGAAAAATTTAGCCCCTTTTCTTTAATGAACATAAAACTAAAGTCAGGTTTATCCATAGGAAATTAAAAACTACTTGAAAAAGAAGGTGACGAAGAGATACCATAGATGAGATCTTAGGTTATTCACCGAGATTTAGCAACATTTGCTTATAAATATTAGTATAAATGTAGAATAAAACGACCAACTGTGAGTCATCAAAATACACTGTTCAACATTCATTAATGGCATGTATGGCACACAAGATTAAACATTACAATGAACAAGATTTTTTCTTTTCCTTTTTTTATATATTGTTCACTGTTGTAGGGTCAACCTTACCAAACCAGCCATAAGTGAATAACAAAGGCATCATGCCAGAAGGGAATCGTCTTTTGGAAACAAGACTGAGCCCAAGCGATAACAAAATGAAGGCAACAGCAAGAGGAGCTCCCTTCAGTCCAAGCACAGAGGAAGAGGGACATGAAACTATCTCCCGCATCATTCACTCAATCACAGTAGCATAAAACTTCTTGTATTCTACTTCGCGGTTAAATGAATGAGTCGGCAGCTAATTCAACCCCCAATATCGTCCATGAATGGGCTAAAGGAAGCTCCTTAGACCATTTCTCATTGTATAAACATTTCAAAATATTGATCACATTTCCCAAAGGACCAGGATGTAAAAGAGAGTGTGAGAGAGAAGAAAAAAAAGATTAACATGCAAAAGTACTTCAGTGAAATTTCAAGCTCCAAATGCTTAAAAGTCTATCAAATGCTTATGAATAACCTAAATCAAGACAGTTTTTATGCTAATCATGTGACAAATCAAAAATACTAATGATGACACATTCAATTTAGTTGCTAATATTCAATTAAGATTTGTTTCCCTAGCTCAACACTGAAAAACAGCGATGCGTTACCTCATTTTACTTTCCCAGTGAAACCTGAAATAGAGCAACACTATTTGCAGATGGACATTGAACCAGATAGAAAAATAAAATAAGAGTGAGGTAGAACATATTCTGTAGCACAAAATGAAGAAATTGAAATCAAATTTCAATTCTTGATTGAAAAAAAAAATGCTACAATAAATCATAACCTTCTTAAAGATTAAAATGAAAGAAATCTTGAACTGACGCAATAAAAATCCATTAGCAATTAAAAAGTCCTCTAAACCCTTTT
Organism: Fraxinus cuspidata; assembly: GCA_903798385.1. Taxonomy (NCBI): domain Eukaryota; kingdom Viridiplantae; phylum Streptophyta; class Magnoliopsida; order Lamiales; family Oleaceae; genus Fraxinus; species Fraxinus cuspidata. Next base: position 2,690 of record CAIGRP010091248.1, on the reverse strand, counting down.
CAAGAGAGATAAAATTTAAAATGAATTCAACTGCAATTACTATCAATTTTCCACAAACCCTAATGTTACTCAGAAGGAAAATCAAAACCCATATTCCAATTATTCACAATCACAATCATCCATGGCAAAAATTAATTACAAATTAAAATATCTAATAATCTTTCAGAAATTACTTAACTGCTCGCACTTGTGAAGGAGGAGCTCAGAACAGTTGAAACCCTAAATCACCAATGATGTTTATTAAAAATGGTTTCATTGTAGTTCTTTGAACAGAAAATGATATAGAAAAAAAGGATAAGACAGCAGGTGGCTAAAAAATTAATCTGATTGATTTAATAATAAAATTGTAGGGTCAGGAAGACCAAGAAATATTAATTACAAGGGGAAGATGATAAGTCACTTTCTTCATGAGAATCAGAGATGGGAAAGCGACTTCAAGATCTCTTCAAAAATCTTAAATATATATAAGAACACACAATAAGAGAAGATAAATACAAATCACGTACACAAGAAAGAGAGGAGAGAGTTGTTCTGTTTACATATTCTGCAGCTAAATGATCTGAGAATGGCAAAAACAAGAAAGTATTAATTCGTCTGCGACTGTGTGTCTGTAAGAAAGGAAGAGTGGGAGACCATGAACAGTATACACCGGCAGGAGATTACGAGACGGTGGGGTGGGGTGGGTGGGGGTTAAACTTTGACCACCTCTCCACTATGTTTGTCCGAAGGGGTACCCCACTGATGCTGCGCTTTTTTGTGGAGGAACAGTGGTGCACTGTGGCAATTGTCGGAATTTCACACGATAAAGCTTTCTCATTTTCAGACAACTATTTAAATCAAACACGTGCATTAGTGGCGAATTTTTTGAAATACCCATGTTTTAATAGATAAATTGCAGCATAATTCACTTATAATTTTCTTATTTTGTTTAAGATTCTTGTGGAAAGCAGAATTCTCCTAATTCGCACGTTTGGGACGTGTTTATAATTTGTGAATAAAGAGTCCAGTTATATTTTATTTACCTATTTTGTGAAAAAACAAGTAATATTCATTATTATTTTTATTTATTTATAATTTAAAACGATTATAAACAAATTGAGTTCAATTTTTTCATCTTCATCATTTTCTTCACCTACATTGCAGCTCATATTTACCCTCCACGCCTTCCTCTCCCTCTTGCTGCTTGGAGCCCCTGCGCAGCTATGTTAAGAAGCTCAAAAGGCTCTTGAATGGTCCCTCGACTTGAACAATTGTTTTAAGTATTGCTTTAGTTCACATGTTGTTCTTGTGTATTGTATTATTCAGTTTCATATAAAGTTTCTATTTTATTCTTTCCCCTACTCATTCTAGCAAATAAGTATGCAATACAACTATACAAGCAATTGTACTTGATGATCTTCATTATCTATGTACAATAATTGAGTTTTGCTTTCTTAGGGTTTTTTTTAAGATTCTTTCCTACGTTGAGGTACGAAAAAAAAAATACCTACTTTTTAATTTGGATGCTGCCGTCCTAGATTCTTTAGTCCATTATCAAAGAAGGATTTTCCAATAAACTAAGAAAATTAGGAGAGACGAGAGTGAAGAAGGCAGTAAGGAGGGCTGAAGAACAAGATTCAACAGTCGTGGTTGTGAAGAAATTAATTTATTCTTGGCATGTCATTTTACATAAACTAGTGAGTAGGGCTGGGTGTAGGTTGGACTTGATTGGTTTTAAATCCAACCCAAATTCAACCCAACACGTTCGATTTGATGATAATTCAAAGTTTCAAATCGAAATTAACTCATTTGCGGTTGAAACTCAACTCAATTCAAACTGACCAAGCTCGGGATGGTTTGAGTTGGGTTGATTGGTTTGGACTTGAGTCCAATTCAAGTTAAACCCAGTTATTCTTTTGTTAGACAATTTTTTTATAGGCCCAATGGTTGAGATTTTTTCGTTGAATTTGAATAATTTTTTTAAAGTTTGATATTATTTCAATTTAGACCAATTTCAGTTACCTTAAAAATGGAGATTAGAAATACCTTAAATCGATTAAAGTTGAATCAATGATCCGTAGAGTTAAATTATATTCCAATAGAACAATATAAATTAAAAATATTGTAAAACTTGTTAAGAGTGTGTTTGGGCCACATTATTTTGAAAAAAAATGTATTCTGAAATAGTAGATTGATGGAGAATGTGTGGTTGAAAAAGAAGGAAATGTTATTGATGAGATGGAAAATATTATTTTATTGAAAAATGTGTGGTTGAAAGTAAGTAGAAGAATGAGAATGTGAATTTTAATGTGTACCAAACATGGGCTAAATATATTATACCATGATCAAATTAAATACATATTAAATCAATCTAAATACATGTTGAATACATGCATATTATACATATTGAATAAAATGAATTTGACCTAAGTACTAAAAATGTAAATCTCCTCATTCAATCCAAGTATTTAGCTAAAAATCAAGTCGAGAAGTCGAGGCACGAGCAACAACGAGAGACAGAAGAGGCAAGATGTAGAAGAGACATGATGCAGGGGAGAATTTTGATTATTAAGGGGCCGTTCTTTTTGTATTTCAATTTTGTGTTTTGAGTTTTGAATTCATTTTGTATTTTGAGTGTCTATTTTGAGATTTTTGAAAATGTGTTCTTTTTGACATTTTGAAAACGCCCAAAACGCGTTTTGAAAATTTTG
>CAIGRP010091246.1:0-23059 GCA_903798385.1 Fraxinus cuspidata | reverse complement strand
ATTAAGGCCACAAGGGCGCCACGTGATTGTTATGACACAAGCAATTATGGTAGAACTGAACTCATATGACAGAATTGAATCGGTTCGTTGTGATCGAGACACTTCAACTGAGGCTCCTCAGGAGAACCTTCATGAAAGGTCCATTTGCAAGTGGGTGATGTGACAACTCACTTAATAATTGACTCTACTCAACCAAACAACTGAAGTCATGTATAAGGCTATCAAGTCGTCACAACATTAAATACAACATGACTTATGAATGATTGGTGAATGTCCGCTAGGATGAGGTTACACGTTTCTCCATCCAACAACTCTTATTCATCATTTTCTATTATAAAAACACGCACATTACAATTTCAAGGTAATGTAAGTTTATACTCTCAACATCTAATTTTGCTTTACTCTTTACCTACCCCTAATTCCATCCCCCTTTTTATCTTGATAAATTTGTCACAAGCCTATTACATATCCAATTATATAATTTATCCGATGGACTTGATCGTTGAAGTGCATGCGATCATCTCCCCCATCGTTGGAGTTTGGTCATTTGAGCTAAAGATTTATCCAAGTGTGCGGATCTACAACTTATGTGGATACTGCAAGAACTAAGCTCTGTTAGCCACGTCATCCTTGCAAAAAGCAAGGTATAGAATTGTTTGCTTAGAAAAAAAAATTGTATCCCCATTATAATTATAACTATTTTAAATATCTATTCAATCTATGGCATAAGAAAGAGAAAAAAAAACTTTCAAGTATAATGATGGATTAAGCTACTTGTACATTTCATTTTTATATCTTGGTTAATATTTCATTATGTGTAAAAATTGAGATCACTAATTGTTTTAATTCATATTCAAATCAATGGTAAAATTGTGGTCTACATCATGACATGTAAACAAAATCATCAACAACGCTATAAGTGTAGCAAAACTAGTATAATGATCAACCAAAATCAAAAGGCATAACAGATTCCCTAAATTTAATATAAGAAAAGCATAATCACTGGTCAATAATCAATTGGACCATATTAATTGTGGTAGTAAAAGTATCATTTACTCACCATAGAGAGAGTAAAATATATCTTCTTTATCTTTCTCTCTCTACATCGCTTTCCTTTCTCTCTCTAAAAATATTTCCCATTTTGATACATGTGTCCTTTACAGATTCCTCTGTTACTTGTAGAATCCCCTATTAATCTCATGTCATATTCGCCGCCAGCAGCAAAAGTTGCCTGTATAATATATATACTCCACCCCACTCCACGCCTACACCTCTCACCAGGCCTATATACACACTCGTATGGTATCTAACACCATTCCTAACATTCAATACCCCTTCTACTTGGTCATCAATAGTCAAGAAAGTTTGAAAGAACCATGAATGGTAGAAAATTATTTCCATCAATGCTCTTATAATCTTATTTTTCCTATATAAGTTTCTGGAAAATAAGTAACTTGTTTGGTATTTTTCTTGTTTAGCAGATTAATACAGGCAATTCCAGTAGCCCTTTTCCGTTCAGATTTTCCCAGTTTCATTAATGGCTGAACAAAGCCCAGATTTTTACTCTCACAAACTCCCCTCCTCTTCCCAGGTAATACCTCCGTTTTTATAAATATATCTATATCTCTATTATTTATGTTCGGCTTTTGGATGTTGTATATTTTTCTTATCTATACAGATACAGACATAGTAAGGTGTTAGACACAAATAGATATGTAATAGCATTTTTGGAGAGACGTTTGATAGCATTGGGAAAAGAAACTCGAATCTTGTTCATTATACTTTCTCGTTTGGTCAAGTAGAATTACCAAAATATTGCAAGTGTTAAATTGGGGTTGGATAGCACCTAACAGTATTAAAGGATGAAAGTAAGTAAGAATCTAATTTATTTTACCGTCTACGTCTAGTGATAGCCTAATACTGCATCACTGCATGCCTAACTATCTTCTATAAAGCGGCGACGAAACTTATAATTTGTACAATTTTGAAAGAACTCGTCGTCAAAAATCTATCTAGTTTAGAATGGAAGAACTTCCATTAGTATCCCAGTTTCAATTCAAACTTCGTGTTCTAATGTTTTGTGGGTTTTTCGAAAAGGTGGTGGAAGATCTGAAGGAACTATGGTCAATGGCACTGCCGATAACAGCAATGAATTTTCTAGTCTACATCCGAGCCGTGGTTTCTGTCTTGTTCTTAGGTCGGCTTGGGAGCCTCGAGCTAGCCGGAGGTGCCCTCTCCATTGGCTTCACAAACATCACTGGCTATTCTGTTTTAGTAGGTTTGGCTTCTGGGCTTGAGCCAGTTTGCAGCCAAGCTTATGGTAGCAAAAACTGGGATCTTCTGTTTGTCTCTCTCCACCGTATGATCTTAATACTTTTCTTGGCTATCATTCCAATCAGTTTTCTTTGGATTAATCTTGAATCCATCATGATTTTCATGGGACAAGACAAAGACATTACCTTAATGGCTGCTAAGTATTGTATCTTTTCCCTGCCTGACCTGTTGACCAACACTATGTTACAACCTTTGAGGGTTTATTTAAGGTCACAAGGGGTTACTAAACCTCAAATGTGGTGTACTTTCGTGGCTGTGATATTCCACGTGCCATTGAATTATTTTCTTGTGGTGGTTATGGGTTTGGGGGTTCCCGGGGTGGCCATGGCTTCGGTGTTGACAAACCTTCATATGATGCTGCTGATGATGGGGTATGTGTACTCCTATGGGAGGTGGGAATGGAAATTGAAGGCGGGGATTGGTGGCGTGTGTGGTGGGTTGGGGCCGTTGCTTAAGTTTGCTGTGCCTAGTTGCATTGGAATTTGTTTAGAGTGGTGGTGGTATGAGATTGTGACGGTTTTGGCTGGATATTTGCCTAATCCTCAACTCGCGGTGGCTGCAACCGGGATACTCATCCAGACCACTAGCCTTATGTACACCGTGCCAATGGCCTTGGCTGGCTGCGTCTCAGCGAGGGTAAGTTTTTACCATTTATATTATCGGTATGCCATAATGGACTCTTACGTTTTTCAACTAGTCTTTTATGTTTCATGTACTTTTGGGGGCAATTTGGCCACCATGCAGTAAATTTAAACAAATATATTTGACGTGTGCTGCATCAATTGGCTTCTCATTATTCTTTTGTTCACTGGAAGGCAAATTGATTAAAACTTTATAAGGTGTTTGAATTATGCTTGTTAAGCCCTTTTATTTGTTATAATCTTACCACTCTGTTACATAAATAGAAAACAGGGATGTTCCATGTCACACAGTAATGTGGTTGGACGAATTTGAATTTTCATGCTGCCTATATTGTTCTTTTGTGGCTAAATTTCCATGCCAATTTCTCAATAATAACATAACCATTTAACTAACCAAAAAGTGATCAAATTTACATAACATTCTTCGGCTTCTTTTACGATGGTAACGCGGAACTCTTTCGTTCAAATTTCATCTTCTCGGTATGTAGTACAAGGGAGCATCATTATGTGTTCTTTGTACATTATATTCTTGATCCTGGAGAGTAGTGGACTTTGTATGTTTCTTTCCTCTTGGAGGGTTAATTCTTAGAAATGCTAATTTGATCGAAATTCGTAAATTGATTCTCCATGCAGGTGGGAAATGAATTGGGAGCTGGGAAGCCATACAAAGCAAAGCTGGCTGCAATGGTTGCATTGGCATGTGCATTTGTGATTGGAATTGTCAATGTTATTTGGACATCGATATTTCGGACAAGTTGGGGTGGCCTATTCACCAAAGACGAACAGCTCAAATCTCTTGTAGCATCCGTTTTGCCAATCATTGGCTTATGCGAGCTCGGGAACTGTCCACAAACCACCGGCTGTGGCATTCTACGTGGCGCAGCCAGGCCAGTTGTGGGTGCCCGTATCAATCTTGGCTCGTTTTATTTCGTGGGCACCCCCATAGCTGTCGGGTTGGCCTTCTGGCTCAAGGTCGGCTTCAGTGGGTTATGGTTCGGGCTCCTGTCGGCTCAAGCGGCCTGTGCCATTTCGATTCTGTATGTCATATTCAAGTGCATAGATTGGGAAGTGGAAACTTTGAAAGCATCTAAGCTAACTAGCTTGGAAATGAGCAAAAAAAATACTGATGAAGAGGAAAAAGGACTGCTAGTTTTAGAAAATGAAAAAATTGATAATGCTCTCTAGGGCTTTTGTCTGCCCTATGGGGTGGGTGGGTGGGTGGATGGGGGTGGTCTGTAAAGTTTTGGTTCTGAAAGCGTGGGGTTCTGTGGTGACAGCACTTCTTTTATTACAGGCAAAAAATGTGATGGTGTCTCATACAGGTGTTCTATGACTTTGAGGGTAGTCAATTATTTTTGTTTTATCCATATGTGGGATATGCTTTTGTGTTGTTCAACCGTTAACTTTTGTGACAGCATTGTCTTTGTTCTTAGTGCTACATATGCACTAACTTAGATTCCACTAATTGCAAAAGTATGCTTCTTGTGGCTGTAAAAAGATGGTGAAAGTTTGGCATAAACATGACATGACACTACATGTAAAAAACACGTTGTGTTGGAGGTACATGGGATGAATACTGATTTCGATCTATCGGTGTATTGCTTTCTATGCAAAACACAATTTCGAGTAAGTTTGGTTGAAAACAAGATGAATGTGTCTTGTATGTAAGAGCTTCAATTTTTAGATGAGATAACTCAATATAGTATGAGAACATATAGAGATGTTGCAACCAAGTCTTGATGTCATCTGCGAATAAAAATTGCATGTATGTGAGAAATTAATGATAAATGAATTCGATCTTAAATAAATAAATACATGTATCTCATTTAGTTCTTGTATGTGCTGTTTTATTTTTACATAAATGACAAATGAGAATTTCCAATATTTTGGTAGTTAAAAGCAATGTTTTAAAAAGCGTTTCAGACGAAACATCTCTTCTTAACAGTAAGTGCGAGATTAAGTGATCAAGTGTCAAGTTGACCGCTTAATGCTAGTTGTGTCTTGGCGCGATTATTTATTTTTTCTCTTTTTAGAAGTTTTTTATTTGACTAATTGTGGAAATTATTAAGAAAATATAGTATTTTATAATTTTCAATGTTTGGTATGTATGATTTTATTTATTAATGATTTTTAGATTGATTAAATTTAAAATAATATTAAAAATTAGAAAAACCTTTTTATACCTAGGCTTGCCTAGCTTGAAGGTTGACCTTCATGCCTAACCAACTCTTATGTTTTTTAGAACACTGGTTAAAAGATACACAAATAAGACGGATAAATAGATACAAGATATAGTAGAATCATATCGTCCAAGTCTCTAAAAGGTAAAATTATTTATCTTTTTGCAATAATTTGATTTTTTGAAACTTCTTAGATGTGGGTAATGTAGAGGTGCTTATCTATGAGGCAATTACCTTGTTTGAGTGTTGAGAAGTGAGGTTATTCAAAAGAAAAGTGAACTGTTTTAGTACAAAAGCAGTGGATGGGGATGGTTACAAGATTTGAAGTCATTTCAATGTCTTCCACTTGGCCGATGAATTGAGGAGGCAAATTTTCAAGAAATAGAGGAGTTGTCGTCGGTGAAAACTAAGAAAGAAATTGAAGAAGATAGTTTATATCGTGCTGTTAATTCCCTTTTTTCGTACAAAAATTAATTATATCATGATTTATGCTTATATCAAGAATTCCACTATATTAAAAAAAAATAATAATAATTCCTATTTCATACAATAGAGAACGTGAAATCAATAACGATATCTATCTACTAATAAATACACGAATGTGTTGCAATAACAATACCCTAAATTTCCCGTTTTCGAGGGAATGGGATTCTAACAAATCTGCAAGTCAAAGAAAAATCACTAACACAGTAGGATATGGGTAGAAAAGCATCAAACACACACCATTTTAGAACAAACTTTGCCTTGGGATTTCAATAGAGGTAGCCAAATTGAGCCTCTCTCATCTTGATTTGAGTGTAGTTGATTCTCATCGTTTATATTAAATTCGCCTGAGAATTCTTATTCATTATTTGATTTCGGTACACAATATTATGCTTTCTTCACGCATGTTTAGCCAACTGTTTATAATAACTCAAGTAATATTTTATTCATACATTTCGAAAAATTCAAAAGTACTACTTATTCATCACTAATTTTTATCTTTTTAGTTAAATCGTTAAAAATTCAATGGAAGCAGACAATTTGAGTCATCAATGTCTTTTGATCTGTATTTTATTGTGGGATTTATTTTTGTTCCATAAGTTTCTTTTAAAAGGGATTTTGGCTTTACAAGGCACAATATAGAAGGGGTATTGGGCCTTGAGGATGCCAAAAGTGAGCAGAAAATATAAAAGGGAATATATAGCAAAGTAAGATATCATGCTTCAACTTTATTGATATGCTTAGTACCTTCTACAATTTGAGTTGGTACATTTCACAAGTTTACGTTCCTGGGAAGATGCGATCTCGAAGAATAAATTTTGAGTATATGTAACAATAGGCTAAACGAATAGCCTTGTCGACAAATAACTATTATTTTGTTTTTATTCCATTCGTCTATTATCATTTTTCTCTATTCAGATGGCTTGATCGTCATCTCGTCTTGATTTGGATGTAGTTGAATATCATTGGTTATATTAATTTTGCACGAAAGCCTTTTCTTCTTTTTTAAGGAAGATAGTTATAAGAGACTTATTCAATTTGTGAACTCGAATTGAACTCGTGTGCAGTGTTTGACTTGATACACACGATTACAGAATAAGTGCGTTTTACACATTTATTTCGGTCATAAAATATCGAAAATTATTGGTATATCAAAATATGGCTTAATTATATATAAATTGTATTTTGTAGGATAACATTGATGAACATTGTGGAATTTAGGAAAAAAGAAGAGAAAAAAGGACTAAAATGGAAGAAAATCAAAGTTCAGTGACCAAAGTGCAAAGAACCAAAAGATGACCCGGAAGAAGAAACAAGTATGTGAAAGAGTCGAAGATCAATTGAGCGAATGAATAAAGTCTTGGAAAAAGAATAAGTGGAAAAAGAGATCAAAGAACGGGAGAAAGGAGTTCGGGGACTATAACGCATTAGTTGGAAGTGAAGCCAACCATGCGATCGCACAGTCACAAGGACGAAGTTAGAATTTTAAACTAGGGTAGACCGAAAAGTTTTTAAACTTGTCCTTAATCGACCCCCAATGACTACGCATTCTTCACTTGATTTCAAGTTTTCATGTCTTACCAAAAGAAAAGGCTTGTACATTCATGGCCTAAATATATTGTGAATAATATTGTTTAATTTGTTAGTGTTTATATTTTCAATAAATGTTCTTACGTGAAAATATTAAATAGAGCAAGCATAAATACTTCAAAGCTATTGCACTGAGTTCCTCCCCCTTGAAGGACTTGTTAGTTCCATGTTTGGCCAAATTTATTTAAAATGCAGAATAAGTTTTAGTAAATAATCTTTTTAATCTTAACTAAGCAAGCTGATTTGAGAGTTTAGTAAAAAAGAGTTATGAAAATTTTGTCCTTCCAGATCCTAAGAAAAGTCATCTCAATGCTCTAAAATCTACTCTAATATCGACCTAAATGTCTCACAATATTTTGAATCATTATCAAGTGCTGCTTTAATAGACGAAGTGCCCAATTCTTGGACCATATTACAGTCACTAGTATTTGGTTTAGTTAAAAATATAATTTTTAGCCCGTTTGAGTCACATTCTTACAAATTCATTTTTTTCTAAATTTATTTTCAATTACAATTTATTCTAATAAAATAATTTTGCATGTAATCCTACTTTTTAATCACATATTTATTTATAAAAAAAAAATCACCTTTTACAAATCTACTCTAAAAAAATAGGGCTCAAACGGGTGCTTAAAATATTCTAATAAAAGCTAATGAATTTGTGATAAAAAAAATATTGATAAAAATTGTGAATCTTATTAAATATTTGATTAGAAATTTGAGATTTGAATTTTAAAAAATTTAAAAATTTGGACCAAACATGGACTAACTAATCACCGAATTGAATCCTAGTCCTTACCTCAATCCCTTGTCACCTAAGGGGCAAAGTCCCATTATATCAAAGTGGGCATTCCCATACCAATATTTTTGACATATAATTTTGATAAATAATCTGAATCATTAAATTTAAATAAATCTAACTATCTCCATCAATTACATCTAAACCCTTAAAAATTTATATCCTCACATCTAAAAATAAACCTAAGTACCTTTTAAAATCACTAATTACCGTATAAGAAGTGGTTTTTTTTCCAAAAAAATAATAAAATAATAATAAAAATAAAAAAACCAGGAATCACAAATCTTCTCTCATTCCCTTTTTTCCCACCGGCGAATTGCATATCAAATGAACGATTCAACGCGACTAAATCATTTACAACAAATTTGACTGTATTTAGAAATAAGACCAAAAATCGTTAAAAATTCGTGTTACAAGATATTTTAAATTTAATCACTCATATCTCCTTTAAAATATAACTGCCTATTGAATTATGTCCAAATATTTAATAATGAATCGGAGGTTTTATTTGTCTAGTCGAAGGAAAATACAAATGTTGGAAGCTAAAAAGTAGGAACGGCAAATTTTCCACATTTCCTGTCTCGATTGGGGAATCAAGGCGAGGACGGGGAACGTAAACTATTTCGCCTCTTATTTATTTTTACTATTATTATTTTATTATGGTTTTAAATTTAAACTATTTTAATAATGTACAATTAGATAAAAAAAAATAGTAATAAAATGAAATGAAAAACGAAAATATTTTACCCTCAGACCCGTCCCGTCACATGCAGTGTGATGTTCTTTTTCCTATTAATGGAAAAAGAAATAGTAAATAGAAGTATTAAAAAACTTTATAAAAGAGTACTAGTCATTTAATTGGATATTATAGTGTTGTTACAGCCAATTTCTCCACCATTAGAGGCCCAGTTGATATAAGATGGGCTTTATGAGATTATTGAACTTTTATTGGAAAATTATAATCGTTCTTGGAAAAATACGGTTAAACTAAAAAGAATAAAAAATGAAAAGATAAATACCAATAGGTAATGTCTCCCTAGAATATTTGGTGTAACATATCTCCTTTATTCAGTTGTAATACAAGTGAAATTTTATCTAACTCTGATCTTAATATTTATTCATATATGTATTATAGCGCGTTCAATCGATCGTGACATTTCTATGGAAATGTATATTGTATGCTTTGGGGATCCTAAGTCCTTCACGAATTTTTTATATGCGTATCAAATCAATATAAGTTGGTTAAAATCATATTAATCAACACCATGCATTATCAGGCTAATAAAATATTTTATAGTAATCGCATCCACCACATTAAGTAATATCTTTTCATATTCAATCTAGCTCTTTCAAAAAGAAAATGTTGTATAAAAAGTTGTACTTTTACGCTTTTTTAAGTGTTTGACAACATGTCCTAACACAACAATCTACTTGGATTATGTGTTTCCACTTTGGCCAAATAATGTTACATGGACAATCTTCGACAGATATTCTTCAACATCCCCACTTGCCATCATAATAGATTTCTATATACTTATTAAATATATGTTGTAGACTATTTCTTTACGATTCCATTTCATCCCCGCATAGACATAACATGTTGAGTTCTTTTTGTTTCACTATTTCAAGTGAACGTCTGGTTTGCAATATAGCATATGATAATCTCGATAATATAATAATGATGCATTGCATTTATTTGTATCAATTGCTTAATTCCTCCCCTGATGTTGAGAAAATAATACTATAATATGTCATCCTTTAGGGATTAAATATACTTTGTAAGAAGGTGTTCAAACCCAACATGTCTTCTCAACATTCCTTAATGTACATTTCAGCGTGCTGTAGTGGAGCAACTATATCTACACCGCACTCGTCAAAAATATTTAGATGAATAAAATAAGACTTCTGACCATAAATCGATTACAATAGGGATATCATATGATTAAATGTTGACATGATGCATACAAATATTGTCGTATGTAAAATAAGATTTTCATACAATGGAAAAAGATTGTTATCATGATTAGTGGTATAACAACATTTAATAATTGATTTTGCTAAACTATGGGAAACAAAATGTTCAATTATTATCCCAACTAACATACAAAAATCATTAATGATTTGGGATAGAGAGTCACTAGCATTAATCGAGAAATAATGTCATTATTACCAAGGTTGAAAATTACGCTCATAATAAAAAATTGAAAAAGTAATCTAGCAAACATCAAGTTGCAAGTGACCATTTAGTATATGTATATACTTTGACCAAATAATATAATGGTGCACATGGAAGGTGACGCAGATCCATACATCACCCTAATACTTTTCCAAAAATATAATAAGTCCAGTCTTTATTTTAGCTATTTTAGCCACTGATGATCTGATTTTCAATGTGTCCAAAGAACAATTAGCATATGAAAATTCATTAAAATGAAGAATCTTCATGCTCTTGAACCAGTATACAATCGTTCTTTTAATTTTGTTTTTGTATCACGATCATCCAACCAGTCATTCGAACAATTAAAATCTCTACTCATTGAACTTCTAGTTTTAGTACTTGCTCCATTGTACTATTATACGAATAGTTTCAATTATGACACATGAAAATTCAATAAGTTCCTTTTTATTTAATGAAAAATAAATTACTAATAAATGTAAAATTTGCCTATCCATATCACATAATATTGGCTCTTTTGGAGCCTTACAATTATATTTACAAAATTTGATGTGTGTTAGCTCCCTTCGTCTCTCTCTCTCTTTTTTTTTTTTTTTGGGAGCTTGATCTAGTTCAACTAGATATTGAAATATACGACATGTACGTGACCATTACCTTTACACCCAAATATAAATTATACTATTGGGAAGCTTTTCTTTTTTTTTTTTCATAATGCGTGTTTTTCGTAAAATGTGTTGTTTTTATATATAATCCTTTCATATTTTCAATCATTGTCATTCAAAATTTTCACTTATTTTGATAATCTTAGAATATTAGCCATCATTCTTTTGAATTCAAGAAAAAAATCTCAACAGAAAGCTCAAATTTTCATTTTAATAATCTAGACAGAAAAGATAGTGACCATTGTTTTTAATTCAAGAAAATAAAGAAAAGAAAATAAATATAATCCCAATAGAAAACTCAAATTATTCGAACTGAAATTTCTTACTCATACTACTTGAATTCAAAATGCACAATATCAAATAACCCAAGCACAAAACAAGAATCTTTCAAATACTAAATTCATCAATTTCACAGCACATCAAATAACTCAAAACACAAATCAAGAATCTTTCAAATACTAAATGCATCAATTTCACAATAAAAGATAATCTTTACTTTTTAAAATTCTTCATCAGATATTGTTATGTCTGTATTTGCTCTAACGATATCTCTTTCATTGTTGTTTTCACTTTAGTTGAAAAAGATATTTTATGAAGATTATGGTTTTATAAAAAGGTTCAAAAGAATTTAATAAAATAAATATTAGATTATGAATTTAGAGTGATAAATTTTTGTTGGATTTTATATGTCTATTTAAACAAATTTACTTAATGTTAAAAACGTTATAATTTTCTTTTTAAAAGACAATAGTGAATGTAAGAGAAGACAAGTAATGAGAGAAAATCATAATTTAATTATAATGTTCTGACAAGATTTACAATCTCAACATACTTTACTTTGGAATAGAAAGAAGAGTCATCTAAAGTTCTAGATAAGACCAACTAGTCATTTATCATTATCTATTAGTTTACAATAAGGATTAAAGTATATATGTGTACTTATAAATCGTAGAAGTCAAATCTTAAAATAGTACCAATTGTTGTAAAATAATAAGATAATTGTTGATTATTATTTAGTATTATCATGATTCATAGATAGTTTTATTTAGTCTTCTTTAGTATAGAAAGTCTATTTCATTCAAATTTTAACTTTCATTTTGACCCCTATAAATACGGGTATTGATTCTCAATAATATACACAATTGAGTTTTATTACTTTTATTTCATAATACGTTATCAACACGAAAGTTTAATTCTTCAAAATTTAGTAAAAGTAGTAAATTTTTAAAACATAATCATCTATCACTTGTACCAAAATTAATTTGGTAACATGTGAATTTTTTTTATATATAAATACATTATAGCACATTAATTCCTTCTTACAATTTTTTACTCTTAAATTGAAAGAAATCTACCGCAATCAATTTCTTCTTTTTCCTTCTAGCTTTCTGTCAAATTTTTTTTTTAAAAATCTACCTGCCGAAACAATTATATCAATTGTGTGCCAACATTGAATTTCTGCTTGCCAATTCATGTGTGAATTTTCTTTGGTTAAATTGGTGTGAATTTCGCCATTATTGAATTTGTATTAATTCTGTCAATTGTCTACTACCATAATTTTTGCGCTCCAATTCGTTTGTATATGCAGTTAATTTCTAATTATTTTTTTACAAATCATTAACTACATTCAATGTATTCAAATCTTGTTTATTCTTTTATTTAATCAATTCATGTATAATTAATTTATGTCTGTATGATAATTAATATTTTTAATATGATTAGATATTTTAAATGTTCTTTCATAAATTCAAGTTGATAAATTATTATGTTGTTTCTCTTGAAGCAACACAATATTATAATTAATATTTTAGAAGAATATTAATCGTAGATCTATCGATTACATATAATCTGTTATTGCTCTTGAGGTAACACAACATTATAATTGATATGCTAGAAGAATATTACTTGCTCTTGAAAAGAATATTGATTTATATTGCTTTTGAAAAAGTAATGGTAAAATATAACGTACTTCTGAAGTAGCACATGTTTCGGAAAATATATTAATTTTATTTAGTGTTTATCCCTGAAGGAAAACACTTAACTCATATTATGTTGACATTGACTACGTGATTAATAATTATGTGTTGTTTAATCATATTCTTCGAAACTAACTGTATTTTCTTTTGCTGTATTGTGTAGTTAATCAAATGGCAAATTCACAAACTTGAGTTTGTTGCACTTGACATATTTGGCAAAATTATATGTTATGGGTTCTCGATGCTGATATGCATTTTGTCTTAAAGGGTTTGGCAGAGATAATAAAAGAAGGAAGCAAAGGATCCCTATAAAATCGTGCAAAATCAATTGTCTTCCTTCGTCATATCTCCATGATGAATTGAAAATTGAATACCTTATTGAGAAAGATTTACAAGTTCTTTGAAAAAATTTGACTGAAAGATTTGATCATCAAATGATTATATTCCCCCAAACCCACTATGAGTGGATGCATTTTTGTTTGCAAGACTTTAAAACTGTTAGTGAGTACAATTTTGAACTGTTCAGAATATGTTTAAAAATTAACTTTGTGTGGAGGAAAAATCACTAATGAAGATGTGTTAAAGAAAACTTTTTCCACTTTTCACGCCTCAATTGTGCTCCTACAGCAACGATAACATGGGTGTGATTTCAAAAAGTACTTAAAACTCATATTTTCCATGCTCATGGCTGAGCAAAATAATGAACTGTTGATGAAAAATCATGAATTACATCCAATTGGTTCTGTATCATTTTTTAAAGCAAATGGTACTGCATTACCTGAAGTAAATACAATATCAAGACAAGGATATGGACACGAATTTGGACGTGCACGAATAAACCATGAGCGAAATAATCAACAAAGCTCAGAGCAACAAAGCAACAATTTCAAAAGACACAAAGCAAACGAAAGTAGCACATCCAAAAATGAGCAGGAAAAAAGTTTTTTAGATGTAAAATGAAAGGACATAGGGCACGTACATGTCGTATGACAAAACATTTTGTTGATTTTTACCAAAAATCAATCAAAGAAAGGGAAAAATGGAGACAAATTTTGATGTTTATAATGGTCTAATTGATGTGACTCTTTTAGATGCCTCTAATTTCTTTGCTGATTTAAATGAGAACATTAATCATTTGATTGGGGGTAGTGTGCTGGAAGATATAGATTAATTTACTTTCTAGTATTTTTCTTTGTTTTAGAAATTTAATTTGAAATATTTTTTACTTTTCACAAAAATTTGAAATTTTATCATGTATCATTAATTTTATAATATTGAATTATGTTTACTCTTTTAAATTTAAATTCAAGTTTTTAAAAAAAAAAATATATATATATATATATATATATATATTTTTTTTGTTATATTTATAGATTCATGGATTGTCATGACACCTGTTTAGCTAATAGTGCAACTACTTATACTATTTTTCAAGGCAAAAAATTATTTTGTGAACTTAACATTAACAAAAAATAATATTAATATGATATCAGGTGCATCAAATACGTTGAGGCGATACAAGAAAATAGTATTGAATATCTTTGTATAAATTCTTTTGTAACTGACCAGAAGTAGATAAAAGAAAAATTACATGCACTCACATTTGACATTTACTAGACATTTATATAAATGATTGAATCAAATATTGTCTCGAACCGAAGTTCGTTGACCCAAAAAGTTTTATACTTTTGCATGATCAAATTGGACATATAAGAAATATAATGATGCGCTAAATAATAAATAACATAGATGAACATATTTTAAAAACTAGAAGATTCTTTTACCTAATGATCATTTATGTATGGTTTGTTCGCAATGTAAGTTAGTCATTAAACCTTCGACTACTAAGGTCAATATTGAATCTCCAACTTTTTTGGAAAAAATTCATGGAGATATATGTTGGCCAATTTACCCACCATGTGGACCATTTCGTTATTTTATGGTATTAATTCAATCAAGATAATTCGTCTTGATAATGCTAGTAAATTTAGATCATAAACATTCGATGATTATTGTATATCAATTGTGATTGTTATTGAACATTGGGTTGAACATGTCCATACACAAAATAACTTAGCAGAGTCGTTTATTAAACATCTACAACATATTGTCAGGCCATTACTTATGAAAACAAAACTCCATGTTTACGTTTGGGGTTATGCCATATTACATGCTGCATCACTAGTTCGTATAAGACAAATTGGTTATTATCAATATTCATCCTTGAAAATTGCATTTGATCATAAACCTAATATTTTGACCTATGGATTTTTGGTTGTGCTGTCCAAATCCTTATTTCACCCCCCACAACGTACTAAAATGGGTCTTCAACGTAAATTTGGGATTTATGTAGGTTTTATTTCACCATCTATTATTATGTATCTTAAGCCTTTAACGAGTGATTTAGTTACTGTATGTTTTGTATATTGTCATTTTGATTAAATGACTTTCCAACTTTAAGGAAAAAACTACATCCTGAAAATGAGGTGAAATCTCTTGGAATGAAAAACTCTATCTCATTTTGATCCACGCAGCAATTAATGTGAGCAGGAGATTGAAAAAATCATTCATTTGCATAGAGTTGCAAATCAATTGTCTGATGTACTTTTTGACACAAGAAAAGTGACAAATCATATATTCTAGCAAAAAATATTTCACCAAAAATTGATGTCCTTGTAGGACAATTTGTTGTAACAAATGAATCTCAAATACGCCAGAAGTGTGGTCGACCAGTTAGTTTAAAAAAATTTATACCTCGAAAAAAAAAGTACAATAGAAAAGCCAACCAAAAATTTCGTAAGAAGTAACATTAAAAAATATTGATCAATCCATACTGAAAATATGTTTCCTGAAAAACCACAAGCGTTCGAAAATAATGAGATTCGATAAATTATATGTTATCTCGTAAATTATGGGAACGAAATAATGATGTTATAAACAATATTTTTCACATTTAACGTGGCTCATGATATTATGCAAAATGATGATCTTGAATCATAGTCTGTTAAACCTGTCAACATAGAAATGATTGGTCAAAATAGGAAGAAGACATACATGCAGAATTGAATTTCTTAGAAAAACAAAAAGTGTTTGGACTTGTAGTTCGAACACCTAAAAATGTAATCTCCGTAGACTATAAATATGTTTTTTGTAAAGAAGAGAAATGAAATAATGAAATTACAATATACAAATTCCAACTCGTAGCTCAATGCTTCTTACAAAGACTTGGAATTCATTATAAGGAGACATATATCTCGTAATAGACACCGTCACTTTTAGATTTTGAATTAGCTTGACTGTGTCATGAAGGCTCATATGTACCTAATGGATGTAGTAACTGTTTATCTGTATTATTCACTTGATAGTGACATATATATGGAAGTCCTCAAAGAACGTAAAGTGCATAAATAATTTATACATGTCTGAGAATCATGTTTTCAATTAAACTGCAATGATCATTATATGAATTGAAACAATTTGCACGCATGTGGTATAATCGTATTGATGAATATTTATTGAATGAAGATTTTAAAAATGACGATATTCACCCATGTATTTTCATAAAGAAGGGCCCACATAGCCATAGGAAGGCACCACAATAGAGAATATCCAATAGTAGATAAAAGAAGACGTGGAAACTTAGATCAGGTTGTGTTGTAACTAAGAGGACCATATCATTTAGGATAGGACAAATTAGGCTAGCACTAGAAAGGCCTAGAGTTTGAGCCAATATTAGTTAGAAAAATACTTTAGGTCCTGTCTAGTAAGGTAGGTGGCTACAGCATTTTTGAACCACATGAGAATTACTCCTCTATAAAAGAATATCCCTTGCACAGTGCATGTACTAAGTCAACAAAAAGAGGTAAAGGCCCATTGCACCCCACTACAATCGGCACCTCCGAAATGTACTTCTGCAACTTGATGCGAACCCATATAACAATAACAGTTACTAAACCCGCGCAAGATTGATTCAACTCAAGAAAGCCAAGAAATCAACGTTTAAACTTGATTCAAAAATATTGAACTAAGAAACCAACACAATCGCCGACAATATGTTGATCCCGTGATTATAAGACTTAAGAATCTCACTCGATTTGTTCGAACGCCACAAGAAAATAATCTTGATAAATTCAAAATTAATTGGATGAAGAACAAGAAGAAAACAATAATGCCTTGCAATAATCTCTCAATAATTGTGTGTTTTACAATGAATAGAATGAGTTATATATATAGAGAACCCATAAAACCTAACTAGAAAACGGAATTAATACTCAAAATATCAAGAATTACCATAAAATTAGAGTTTTAAATAAAATAAGATTCTTTTCTAAAATTAAAAAATTCGGCGCCGAACTTATACTATACGGACGCATAGTTCAAAAAAAAAAAATTGCCTCATTTGAGTCTCAGTATAGAGGCATGCTAGTGTAATTATGCGGTCACATAGTTAATATTTCCATCTTTCTCGTCCGCTGCTTGAATCAAGCTAATCCATCTTGTTTCTTTTTCTAAGTTCAACACGAAACTTGTTCATTTACTTGTTGTGATCAATGTTTCGTCCACTGTTGTTTGAACAAGCAATCACATAGCCTCCTTGATTCGCTTCGCTCGCGACCAGTCATCGATCCTCCCTTAACGATCAATGGATCCTTATCCGAACTTGTTCTCGTATCATGGATCACATCAGTTCTTGTGGCGGTGATAGTGGTGGTTGGAGTTGAAGTTAAGTATGATACAATATTATTTTTCCCTTCATCACCTTCATGTATAGTTCACTTCCCACTCCTTCGCTCTCGCTTCACAAATTTTTATGTTTCGTTTTGCCTATCCATATTGATTAATGCAAGATGAGGTACTTGATTTCTCCATTGAAATGAATGAAAATCTAATTAAAAGTAGTATTAGAAAATAAAACCTTTAAAAAAAGTAATTAGTACTAGGCTATTCCTGGGCCTAAATATTGGGCTTAATATTGGGCGATAATAGCCCATCTTCGTTCCTGTTTGAATTTGACCACAATGCATATTCAATTAGGCTCAAAGACGCATCAAGTCATTTTGGCCCTAACTTATCTCGTCTTGATCACCTCTTCTAAAATCTTAAATTAAAAGAATGTGCATCTATTGATATAATATCCTCAACAATCACTTTCAAACAACGGATGTTGAAAGAGGGAATGACTTTTGAACAAAATAGTGTTGATTGCCAGCTTACTAAGCACTGATGTCAATTGTTGCCACCCCATGACCCACATGTATGGAGGAAACATTTTGGGGGTTAACCCGTCAATTTTGTCGGTAAAATGACCGAATTTAACATTCTTTTAACGGGTTCAAAATCTTAAATTTTTTATGTACATAAAATCAAACTGAATTTCAAATCGATTTGTGATTTATGATTTCGAATTGATCAGTCTAACTTGATTTGTATAATGTTGCTTTAGATTTCTATGCTCTAAGCTAAGAGTATCTTTAGAAGACTCGCTATTTTACAACTTAAAGAGTATCTATAAATTTAGAAACTAAAAAATTTAAGTACTCTAACATGATCTTTATATTTAACACTTAATTTTACTATTTCCAAAGAATATTTATTATTTTTCTTTATTTTTTATTTTCACTAGATTCCCTCTAAATTATTATATTATTACTTTGAATGCATTTAATTATATAAAATGTGTTTGTCTCTCCAAATTTAGAGAGTCAAACTCGGAGTATCTCCAAGAAATTGTAAGTTGAGAAACAAAACTTAAACTTAGACGTGAGATATCATTGTATATTTGGAAGATATTTGTTGAAGAATGATTGTACAACTATCACAAATGGGGAACCAACTTGCTATTTAAATAATAAATTAGGGACCAGTGCTGTAATTTTTTGAAAAAATGGTCCTATTTTGTAAAATTACTTACCAACAAGTGACACTTGTAATAATAAGGATGTACAAATAATAATTATAAATTTACTCACATATTTATTTAAACTTTGTACTCAATGTGTCACCTCGTGTACAATCTCCACATCTGAACGAATTAGAGAGGAAATATGTGTATGATATATACGTTCTCTTCGACCATTACATCTAAACATAGGATACTTTAAGACATATATTAATGAAGAGATGCCAATGGGGTTTAAACACTAATAAATTGTCTTTTCTTTTGTGGACAATAACCTAATAAATGACCTAATCTTTAACTATTGTGAATTTAAGGCCATAACAAAAGTCAGCTATCCAATTGAAAAATGTTTTGACTTAAAACAACGAGATGGTTACACGTTGAAAGAGAAAACACTTGTAAATAGAATTGTGTTTATGACCAGACTAGCCCGATGACAACTCTTGACTCCCCGTGGCCCACACACTAGGTGGAAAAATTGTAAGTGAAGTGGCCCAGTTCTTCTAACATGTTCAAAATCGTGCCACACTATGGCCCACACACTAGATGGAAAAATTGCAAGTGGCCCAATACATCTAACATGTCCAATATTGTTGCCATTCAATGGCCCACACACTAGGTGTTAAAATTGTAAGTGAAGTGGCCCAATTCTAAGCCTCTGTTTGGTGGTCATTATAAAGAGAATTTTGAAAAAAAAAATGATTTAAATAGTAATTTTTTAAAGAATGTTTGGTTAAAAAGTAAAGAAAAATTTTGAATTTACGTACAAAATATTTTATTGTATAAATGTGATTGAAAATTAGTATAAAAAATAAAAAGTTTTGTTTTAACGAAAGTCAAACAGTGGCTAAGATTCTTCTAACATGTTCCAAATTTTTTATCTTTTTATATATATCATACTAGATTTCAAATTGATTTTCAAGAAGCTATTGATGTAATCTTATTCTTCTAAGTACTAAGCTAAATTGTAACGAAGCTTAAATTTGAACATGTGAGGACCATATCATAATTTAATGTAAATTAGGACTATTTTCAATGTTGAAAATTAATTTTACAGCTATCTCAAATGATTGAGAAACAACTTGCTCTTCGATCACGTACAAATACGCTCACAAATTTATTTAGACGTATTTTTCTTCTTCAATTATTGATTGTTAGCAGCCTTTGAATTGCGCATGCTTATAGTATATAATATTAAAATAATCACCATTTTGGTTGACCCTTTTTGTAGATCTCAATTTAAGTGCGGCTACATGATCATCATAATTATGGTCAAGATCACTCTACAACTCGTTGAGACAACAGTCACCGGTAGAGAAAAGAGTTCGACGATCGTTTGCAATCTGACTTTCAAACCAATGACTCAACGAGAGATAATGAGTGTAAGAGACGGGAGTTGAAGATTTGGCTAGGATTAAAAAACATTATTTTGGTGATAAAATATGTTTAGGGAAACAAGTCCAAGTTCAAGCCTCAAGTTGAATAATCACCGTCAAGTCGGCATATATGAGACCCCCTCTATTACATGCATGCTACGTAATTTATAGATATAACACTTTTCATTCTATTTTTCATTAATAATTTGAAAAATAATTATTTACTTGGTTTAATTTATTACATTCCAAATTTATTCCATAGTAAATTACTAATGTTATGAAGAAACGACAAAATCACTCAATATATCATGTGACTCATCAATAAGAGAATTCAGTGCATGTATAAAAGCTAAGACACGACGCACTTCTTCATTAATTAGTTCATGCTTGAATAAGAAGATGTGAATCCATAGAATCTACAACAAAATCTAATTGCCTTGCGACATTTTAAAACCAACCATGCGTTGCTTGAGTCGGCAAGCAATCGAACCATCATCCAATTCTATCCTATAATCCAATATCAAATATGGTACATACAAACATTCTCATATTACATAAAAAGCGTAAATATATGAAAAGGACAAGCTATATTGGTCCTTACATTTTCTTGTATGGAACGATGTGACAAAACACTACAAACGACCTAGTCCAACCCGGGCCGCGTTGCACCTTCTCACATGTATTGTCCAAGTCCAAATCAAATGTCGAATACTTCCACTACTCTAGCATATTTACTTTTCAACAAAAAGAAAAAGAAAAGAAAAAAAAAGGAATAGTACTAGATTCGACCACATTAGTGGTACACTAAGTCATTACATTGCATTTTCTAAGTTCTAATCAAGCATAGTAGTACTGTACATTAATTCAATTTTAACTATTAATAATTAATTTCATACCTAAATTGGGCTGCATTAATTGAATGAAATAGTATATTGTAATGTAAATTAGATTACATTTTTATATACAATAATTGAACATGTAGAGAACTAGTATACCTTTAACCATAAGATTTGATGGAAAATTCTTAGGCAGATAAGGCAGAACAAAAATCATGTTCTTTTCTTACCCTAATAAATAGATTCCAATTAATTATAGACCCCACCCCTTTTTTTTTGGTTTGTGACATTTGTTTTGTTTATTTATTGTTTAGATAAGAATATTAACGATTTTTTCTTTAAAAAATAATATTAAAGTTATTTTTATTTGCATATTCAATGAGTATTCTTCAAGCATAGTTTATTTATACGGATTGTGCAAAATGGTGGAACGTGTATTAACATGATTGATGTTCTATAGCGCAGTAATTTTGCACGAAATATCTACAATGGTGGAAAGTGCGAAACCACATATTGCATCACTTGATTATGTTTAGAAATTATTAACTTAAGGCATTTTCTATTTTACTAATTATGAGTTGCTTTGTTCTTGATAACATGAATATCTTGTAGCATGTGATAAGCACAGATATGTAAGTTCTATATCACGTGACATGCACGGGATTTAATGATAGTTTGAGCAACTCGAGTAAATATATTAAACATGTTGAATTTGCATAAGTGGGAAACTTTAGCATATATAGCAATATAAATGGTACGTAGGTTAGTCGGTCACGTATAAACAAATTATTCACACCTTGATCTTGAGAGAAATTTAGGAAAAATAAATATAGATAAGAAATCCAAGCCTTCAAAGATTACAATCTAATGGTTTTTTTCTATTATTTCTTGTTTGGAATATTCTTTTATATATTATTATTATATTCTCTGATTCATTATCTAACCACTAAAAGAAATCAAAGTGAGCTTTATCTAGTTGGTAGAATTATACAATTATTAGCTCCAAAATAGGCATAATTAGAACAAAATCGAACATAAATCTGATAAAAGAGATATATTACATATTTGCCATTTACTTTCTGTATCGTGTTATATCTAGTGTTCTAAATATATCCAAAGTATTTTACGAGAACTATTAAACATCCTTAAATAGTGATAACTTCACCTCTCATCCTTGATTGAAATGACATTTTTATTTGTTAAAAAATAACAAAAACTAGAGCAAACATATATATATATATATATCAAATAATAGCACGAGGCGAAAGGATAAAGAATGGAACTTTTATCTAAATAAGTGCAAAAATTAGTGATGAATTGTAATAAATTTGAGGTAGAAATGCACGTCAT
The DNA here is from genome assembly GCA_903798385.1 of Fraxinus cuspidata. Classification (NCBI taxonomy): domain Eukaryota; kingdom Viridiplantae; phylum Streptophyta; class Magnoliopsida; order Lamiales; family Oleaceae; genus Fraxinus; species Fraxinus cuspidata. Next base: position 757 of record CAIGRP010091246.1, on the reverse strand, counting down.
CGACAACCTATGAGCTTTGTAGCTATATTTTTATTTATTTTTTTCTTAACGAATAAGTCAATACCTTTTCAAATTTATAGCAAGGACTTCTATTGAAATTTGGCATTAGAGAAGATGAAATATATTTCCATTACCGATGGACAAATATTCTTATGCGTCGATCTATTCAATGTTGGAATTGGACCTGTTTCATTATTGTAAATAGATTTTAATGAATTTAAAAGAAATTGTATTGGGAAGAAACTTTTCTTTTTCTTAATCGAGATTGGACGCTGTTCAGTGTACTATAGATTGGACTATTACCACAATGATGTTGTACGTAAATCAATTATTTTAGGGATTGAATTTCACTTATGAAACTTTGATTGATGATAAAATAGGTATAGTCTCACATCTCTAAATTGATATGATTTATTATTAATTAGTGAAATTTATCAATTTATAGAACATCTAGTTAAGAAATTATCTCAAGTATATTTGTTAATATCACTAAACACTTCTAGATAGTTAAAAAGTCTTTAGCATGTTAATTTAATATGATATATTTATTAGGGATGAATACAGTTTGATTTAGTCGATTTGTGACAAATTTTCAAACCAAACCACTTTAAGCGATTTGAAATTTTTTCAAACCAAATCAAATCACTTCAATTATTAAATCAAACCTATCCAAATAACATTTTCCGGTTTGGTTCAGTTTAAAACCACGGTTTAATAAAAAAAATTGTACATCGAATAAGTTAAATCATAAATATTA
>CAIGRP010091244.1:0-10024 GCA_903798385.1 Fraxinus cuspidata | reverse complement strand
CTACCTTTTGTTGGAAATATTTGAACGGAGACACGTCGTGCCTCCACGGAGGTACCATGTATCTCTATGGAGACACTTTGTGGAGACACGGTTTGGTGTCTCCGTGGAGACACGAAGACATCCATGCGTCGCACTATGTGTCTCCGTGGAGACACGTGGTGTCACATAGACATCCGTGTCTCTTTGTCCGTGGAGACACGGAGACACCAAGCCTTGTCTCCGTGTCTCCACTGAGAGAGACATCCCCGTGTCTCTATGGAGACACACCTCCGTGGAGACAAATCTCAAAGAATATGTTAGTCAAAAGTCTTATAGTTAGCTTTTGATCTTCCATCTTACGTATGTAATCGTCAAGAATTGAAATTCGATCTAAGTTCTTGTGACATTAGTTTTATAACAAGATTGATTCGGCTGAAATTTTAGATTTATCGATTATCAAATACATAAAAAACAATGGAATTAATGACTAACTTAAATTTTAATGTATTGCACTTTAAAGACATAGAATTGTTTTAAGTATTTTGTTTGTAAAATAATAGATAGTTTCTTTGACGTTAAACATTGTCCCATTAAACTGATTGACCTCTCTTATAGCATGCTGTAGAATATGTCTATTATCCAAAGTAAAAGGTAATTTTCCTAAATAAGAGCTCACAGAGTAGAACTGAACAAACCAAATTTAGAACTATGGAAAAAGATAAATATTTCATTATTCAAATTAATTATAATTTAATATATAAAAACAATCTTTCATCAAAGTTTTAAGGGAAACATATGGTTTCCCATTAAAATATCAAAACCTCCATTTCAGTAATTTGACAATCTAACTTTATTTCTTACAATTAATTGAAGCAAACACACTTAAAACACAATCTAAAAAAGATGCATACTTATAAACAAACTACTTCTCTTACACATAAGTAAGTTTACTAGGTAAAGTTTCTAAGCCTAGACACCCAAGCAAATAAAGCTCAATAAAACTTAATTATGTTTTCCTTAAACATTTATCAATCAATTCATTCATTTCAGATTCTTCATCCAATTATTAACCAACAAAATCCCAAGATAGAATTAAGAAGAGCGAAAATCCTGAATTGCCAAAGATCTAAAATAGACTGAAATCAATATATAAAGATTTTAACGAACAAAAAGAACCATGCACTTTTCAGGTCATCCAACAGCTCTCCCTTGTATCCACTCAACAGTTCTTCACCATCGCCATCGCCAGTGCCAAATTGAAATAACTTTTTTTTTTCCAAATTCAACAGTGTGGTTTATTGAGAAAAAAATATTATCTAATGCTTGCTGTAATTTTTGACTTTATAACATGCTGTCAACATTTTGAAGTTTACAATTTGAAAAGTAGCTGTAATTTTTTTGATTACTAATGGTAATTTTAAACTATATATAAATGCAGTATATTTTATGACAATAACATCAACTAAGACATACCAACTGCATCAATTGAAGCGTTTTCTCCTTTTGCACCGGTGTCAATAAGGTAAGTCTTTATTCCTCTCTTTTTCTCTAAGAAAATAAGTTTAATTTTACACTTGAATCTTATTTTAATCTCTATTTCTTTTTGTTTTATTTACTTCAAGCAAAACTTCATTACCGCTTTTTTTGGAAATTTTTTAACTTCTTTGAAGGTTTAATTAATGTTTCAATATAATTTAAAATCATGTTCAAAAAAATGAATGAAATTATAAAAGTATACAAGAGTTAAGACATGCATATTGCCTCCGTATGTATGGAGACACAACTCCGTGTCACTATACGGAGACACACCTTAGTATCTCCATGGAAACACGGGGTGTGTCACCGTGTGTTCAAGGGGACACAAAAAGACATGTTTGGTTTGTTTCCAATGTACGCAAACCATCCCCATACATTAATGATACTTCTATCACAGTTGGAATGCCAACGAGTCTAAATTGTATGTTTTTTTCGTCTTCAAAATCAGTCACCTAATAATTTCTTTTCCTTTTTTTTCTTAGGTAGAATTGGACGCTTCCATTTTTCTTTAACTTCTTTGCTATTTCACTACCACGATTAGCTTTTTTCCCCTTTATAATAATCTTGTCATCTTTGGTATCAATTTCAAATTTGTCTACTCCTAAAAATTACATCAATTTCCTTGCGATGGATTTAAATATATTGTTAATGTCCTTATTGAAAGTACTGAAAGTCCAAGTACTTCCTAAACTCCAAGAGAATCACATGCAGCTTCTATTTTCCATCAACAAAACCAAAATTGAAGACAAGCAGATAGGAAACAATAAACAGAAACTCGACGTATTGATCGTCGTAAAAGGATAAATAATTCTACGATATTTCAAAATAGCTCTTCATTTCCAGATCAATCTTATGAATCTATGCATCTTAATTTTGAAACTTCTACTCCATCTCAACAATCAACTAATCATTTTCATCATAGATTACATGGAAGTTTTGACTTATTGAATATACCAACCAATGCATACGTATTACCTACATTTACATACTGTCAATATTGTAGTGTACGAAAATTTTACAGAGAAAGTAAAGAATTTTGTTATTGTAATGGAAAAATTAAACTTTCTATAACTGATTCACCTATTGAATTATATGATATATTTACTTCTAGTGAAGTTACATGTACGGATTTCAAAAAACTTTCTTGGGGATATAATAACCATTTTGCTTTCATTTCATTTGGTGTAAAATACGATAAAGAGCTTTTTAAAACATACAAAGGTATTTACACATTTAGAATTCAAGGACAGGTGTACCATTATGTAAATTCACTTATACCAAAAAATAATTATGAAATTGAAAGTCAAATGAAAATATCAGAAAATTTTGTGCGATCAACTTTGATTATTTTAATGGAAATCCTTAAAGTCAACCCATATACTAGATTTTTCAGGTATTTAAATAATATAATGAATTTAGATGACCATTAAATATAAATAAGATGTGATTCAGGACTTGATCAAAGGGTGATTAATACTCCTTCAGTATCTCAAGTAGCTGTTGTATGGGTCGGAGACGATGAAAATACAAATATTCGTGTTCATGATATTAGTATTTATGGCTATTGTAATGATGCACATAGAGTCCATTATTATTATGGTTGTTATGACCCTTTGCAATACCCTTTACTTTTTCCATTTAGAAAATCTGGTTGGCATGAAAGTATTTGACGATACAAAAAGCCATTTTTTCAAATTGAAACTTCATCCATTTTTGATGGTACAATAAACTCTGCAGTAGAAATCATTGAAAAAGAGGCTACATGTATATTAATACGATTCTTTATAGTATTTAATACATAAAATTAAATATTCTAAATCAATTAATCTAACACGTAATTTCTTATTTTCTATGCGGTACTTAATGGAAAAAGAACGATGTCAAGTTTGTTGTCCCGAATACTATTCATACAAGTTACAAATTAGGGATTGTGGTAAGTACGTCTTACTTCATACTGGTAGACTTTTCCAATAATACGTTGTAGATAGGTACGTTAAAATTGAAACTGCTAGATTAGATTATTTCTGTAACAATCAAAAGCAAATTAGAGCTGAACTTTATCAAAGTATTATAGATAGTGTTGAAATGGGGAAACTAGAGGTTATAAAATTGGAAAGAAAATTATTCTACACCAAAGTTTTACATGTGGTCCTAGAAATATGCTAAGAAGGTATTTAGATGCAATGACTATTGTCCAATGTTATGGAAAATAAAATATATTTTTAACTATAATATGTAATCCAAATTGGCCAGAAACTAAACAAGAATTGAGACATAATGATGAAATTCAAAATCGACCAGATTTAGTTGTACGTATATTCAGAGCAAAATTAGAAGAGTTAAAAAATGATTTATATAAAGAAAATATTTTTGGTCATGTTGTTGCTCATATGTACATGATTGAATTTCAAAAAAGAGGGCTCCCTCATGCATATCTATTATTAATCTTTAATTCTACTGATAAAATTTCTTGTGCTGATCAAGTTGATAGGATAGTGTCATCTGAAATTCTTTGTGAAAATACATATCCACATCTTTATATTGTTATTGTAAAACATAATATACACGGACCTTGTGGAAATCTAAATTCAAAGAATGTGTGTATGTTAGCAAATAATTCTTGTAAAAACAAATATCCTAAAGATTATTGTATTAATACTATATTTGATGATAACTCATATCCATTGTATAAACATTCTAATTGTGGTATTTCTATTAAAGTTAGATGTCAAATGTTAGATAATTGATGAGTAATACCATATAATCCTTAATTAAGTGCAAAATTTAACTGCCATATTAATGTTGAAGTTTGTTCTTCTATTAAAGCAGTAAAATATTTGTACAAATATGTATATAAATAAAATGATCCTATTAATTTTTACATTGATAAAAATAAAACAATTAAAGAGATAGATGAAATTTCTGCTTACCAATCACCTATATGATTACCTCCACCTGAAACTATGTGGAGAATTTTCTCTTTCAATTCGTCAGAAATATATCATACTGTTTATGCTTTACAATTACATATTGAAGATCATCAACATGTAACATATAATAATAAGGATAATTTATCTAATGTTATTACAAATGAATATACAAGAAGAACAATGTTAACTGAATTTTTTCGGATGAATGAAGCAGACGAATTTGTTCGAACATTATTATATCGAGACTTCCCAACCCATTTTGTTTGGAATGCAAGTAAAAAAGTTTGGGCGCGCAGAAAACAACATATTGTTACAGGACGAATTGTCAAAGCTAATCCTTCTGAAGGAGAATGCTACTTTCTTCGTATTCTTCTTAATCATATTAGAGGTGCAACATCATTTCATAGTTTACGAAGTCTAAATGGAAAAAAATTGTTGTAATATATCGAGAGGCAGCAATTTTACATGGTCTCCTAATTGATGATAATCATCGTGAAGAATGTTTTTCTGGAGCTATTTTGTACAAAATGTCTGGTTTTTTAAGACGTTTATTGGCTACATTTTTAATACTTTGTAGTCCTAATAACCCAAAGCTATTATGGAACAAATTTAAATCATATATGATTAACAATTATGTGCATCAAAATATATCTATTGAAGTAGTTGAAGTACAATCTTTAGAAGATATGAGTTCTATATTCGAATCATCAAGAAAAAATTTAAATGATTATGGAATAGTTCCATTCTTTGTAAATATGAGTGAATTTGAAAGATTAAAAAAGAATGATTGCAGATGATACAATCGGTTGTGGTATTGAAAAAGGCCTTCCTTGTGTAGAAAAATTAAATAAAGAACAACGATTTGTATATGATACAATTATGGAAAAAGTAAAGTATGAATCAAATGGTGTTTTCTTCATTGATAGTCCAGGTGGGATAGGTACGAATTTTTTATATAAGATACTTTTAAATGATGTAAGAAATCAAAATTTTATTGCTTTAACAACTGCATATTCTGGAGTAGCTGCATCTTTATTGCCTGGAGGACGTACATCTCATTTAAGATTTAAAATTCCTTTAGAAACAATTGGTGAAATAAATTGCCCTGTTAGTAAACAATCAGCTTTAGCAACCTTATTAAAAATGTCTAGGTTAATAATTTGGGATGAATCACCAATGGTAAATTGTTGTGCTATACAAGCTGTAGATAAAAAGCTTAAAGATATTATTGATTGTAATTTAACATTCAGTGGGAAAATTATAGTTTTCGGAGTGGATTTTCGACAAATTTTACCAGTCGTACCGAAGGGAAAAAAGGAAGATATAATGAAAGTTATCTTAGTTTTTTTCAGAACTGTCCTTCATTTATGGATTTACCATTGATTTAAAAGATGAGAGCAAAGTTAGATCCTACATTCCGTGATTACTTAATTAGAATCGAAGATGGAACAGAAAAAGTACATACTTGTAAATGCATTATGCTTCAAAATAGTATAATTTTACCATTTGAAGATGAAATTACATCTTTAAAAATTTTAATACATCATGTTTTTTCAAATATAGAGGTTTATGCTAACAATTTACATCATATGACAAATCGAGTTATTCTTATACCTACAAATGAATGTGTTGACTATATTAATAGAATTCTACTTGAACAAATCCCAGGTGAAATTTACACATATTATAGTTATGATGAAGCAATTGACACATCAGAACAAAGTTTACAAGAAGATTTTTTTGGATATATTAACACCAAATGGTATTCCACCACATGAATTAAACCTTATTGCAAAATATTAATCATTCTGAAGGTTTATGTAATGGAACACGCCTTACTTGTCAAAAATTTGAGAGGAAGGTTATTCTTGCTGAAAGTACAACTGGTGAATATTGCGGAAAACAAATATTCTTACCAAGAATTCCCTTTATATCCCTTAAATCTGATATCTTGTCAAAAATTTGAGAGAAATGTAATTCTTGCTGAAATCACTACTGGTGAATATCGAGGGAAATTTGTTTTTTTGTTTTTTTTACCAAGAATCCTTTTATACCCTTTAATAATGATTGAAACTCAATTCCATTTAAAAGAATTCAATTTCCAATTAGACCATGTTTTGCAATGACAATAAATAAAGTACAAAGTCAAACACTTGAATTTGTTAGTTTATATCTTCTAGAACTTTTTTTTGCCATGGTCAGTTATATGTAGCATTTTCAAAAGCGAATACAAGTACATCTTTAAAAGTTTTACAAAAACCATCAATCATACACAATTCACATGACAGATGTATTAAAAATGTTATGTATAAAGAAATTCTTTCATTTATACATAGATGTAGGTAAAATTTTTTATTTTTTACGTTTGTTATTGAAGCTTTTACAGGTTTATCTATCAATGTAATAGCATTCTTCATGTCACATTTTCAACAACATCCAGTCCATGAAACTACAACAAGTATATCTCAGGTAATAATTATTTTTTACATATATATTTTCTTTTAAATGTTCAATTGATTGTTATAACTTCTACAAAAAAAAAAGAAATATCATTATATACATTTTATAAGTTTGTACGTCTTGATCAGATTTATATCATTCAGATAGTTATACGTGTATAAATCTATATAACATGTTATTAAACCCATTGAAATTTAAGCACTTGGATACATTTATATTTGTGGATGTTCCAACACGCTGACACAATAACAAAATAACGACATCCTTTAATTATACTAAATTCTGTATGCTGATAAAAAAGACAGAATTATAGATAATATAATTAATTACTTGTATGTCCACTAAACTTTCAAGTTGTTTTCGAATAGCATTGATTCAAACTATTTTGAGACATAAACTTCACCTGAATATCTTACTGCACTTTGTTACTTTTTTCTCTTCACTAGCATTAGACAAATTAACTTTGGATTGAATAATTGTAACATGTTATAAGTAATCCAATTGAAGTCTTAAAAACAATAAGATTTTTCTTTCTAATCTTACTTATTTAGACTATTTTGTTTTTTGTTGGAGCTGAATGTTATAACAGCTTCTGTGCACTACAAGTAGGTCCTCCACCATAAGAAGGTCCTCTATGCACAAAGACAGGATAATCTTTCTACTCAGACACACAGTTCCCGGAGAATGATAAAAAGATTATTGAAAGGTAATATACTACTTCAATAATAAACTATATTGAAAATATCAAGCTGAAATACTATTGAGCTTTTAATAGTTTTTTTTTTTTTACTTCATATAGGTATACACCATCTTTTCTGTGAAAAATATGTGACTCAATGGACTTACATATTGAGATTCTAATAATAAAGCAGCATTTTTTATTCTCAGAATCTTCATTTGAGCAATTATTTTTGACACCATTAAACTGGTTTCATTCACCAAAAAAGCCTTAACATTGTTATGATCCATTAGTTGTACAGAACTAAAGTCGTTGAAGATATCAAGTTTCACATCAGATATAGATAATACTGACTTAGAGAATGATATGCACTTTTTGTGTTTGAGAATTAGCCAAGGTAAGTAAGAGGTCGTTCAAATGTTCATGCTACATTTTCTCTGTTCAGCGTTTTGGATTCTTCAACAAATTTGCTTTTCATTTTTCTATGTAGAATGTACTCTGTTAGCATAGATTTTAGATGTCTGTTTTAGCTGCTGATGAGTCAAGATTGTAATTCTTCACATTTATTAGAACATTTTTTTCATCAGGAAGAGACAAATAGAGTACTTAGACTCATCACCATACAATATCAAGCATTTCATATAAGTATGCTTTCCCAAAACACTGCCTTCCAAATGAAATGATTGTTAGAAATTTATTCCAATGTTAAAAATTCCAGAGAAAAATAAATGTGGCAATGAATAATCATTTTTCAACTGTCCAAATAGGTCCTTGAGAGCCAATAATGTACAAGTTGGATAAAACAAGAGTACAAAGAAAAAATTTAACAAATTATATAAAAGCAAATAAATCATAAGCCAAAATTTGGGTCCAAGAAATTAGTTATTTTTTTAAAAAATAGTGCAAAACTAAAGAGTGTCATAAAGTACACAAAACAAAAATACTAAAAATATTATCAATAGCTATCACAAAATTTTCCAATATTCTTACTGAAAACAAGACATATGCTAACAAATACTTTATTTGTTTTTAGTATTTTTTTTTCTTGGTTGGAGCTTTCAAGTTTTCACTACTGTTTTTATGAAAATTTGATAAATCTGATGTCGGGTGTCTCTTGTATTTGGTGAGCAATACAGGACTCTGTGAAGACATGGATAGACCGTGTCTCCTGTACATTTCCAGAAAGGACCGCGAGTCTCTCCATGTCTCCACACACGAGTGTCTCTGTGTCTCCACGGAGACACGACACATGTATCTCCAAGGAGACATCGTGTTTCCATGGAGACACAAAGATATCTTCCACGGGGACACGACGTCTCCGTGGAGACATGAAGACACCCGTGTATCTCCATGGAGGCACGGAGACAACCCAGGTGTCTCTGTGGAGACCATAACACAGACACAACCATGTGTCTCAGTGTCACAGAAACACATGAGTATACGGATATCTCCATGACACGGAGACACCTGTGTGTCTCTGTGACACGGAGACACAACACGCGGGTGCATCTGTGCCACGGAGACACACGGGTATCTCCATATAGATCGTAACATGGAGACACATGGGTGTCTCCGTGTCCACATTGGTGTGAGACATGGAGACACACGGGTGTTTCCGTCTCTCCACGGATACACACGGGTGTGATATGGAGACATACGGGTGTCTCCGTATCGACTAGAACAATCATCTGTCCGTCTCTCTCTTTCTCTCTCCGTGTCTCTGGAGACAAGGCTGCTATATGGAGGTCTTAGGCAGGTTCTTCGAAATCCGTACACCATGTAGTAACATTAATTCAAACTTTACAAAACTTTTATAAATCCCAAATATATATATTAACGTAATAAAATATACAATCATAACTACATACATTCACAATTATCAAAATACTTTCCTATTTTGTTTTCCTAAAGCATATATAGATATTTTACCTTATAAAATTCATCGATTACAACATTACTTAGATATTTTACAATTCAAGAACATAATAGAAGCATCTTTCAACTTTACACTTCACATATGGATCTTTTCATCTAGATATTTATTACCAGATATTAAAAATAACTATTTTACTCACTCTCTGTCACATCTTCTAGAAATACCCTCAGCATCAATATCACAATTATCAAATATATTACTTTCACAAGTTTAAACTCTGTTTTTATCAACACTTTTAAAAGAATTTTAAACTTTATCTGCATTAACACTTTCAGAAGAAATCTAAACTCTGGTAAATAATTTCCACATTACAACTTTTATTCTTTATACTTTTTCTTTTAAACAAGAAATAAGAAAAGAAGTAATACATATTTTAATGTCAACGGATATCAATAATGGCTACAATTCATAAACTTATTCCCCACATTTCTACGTCTGAGAAGAATTGGTCTGTGAAAGTCATAGTTGCAGGGAAACAACCACCAAAGACTGCATGCAATAGTA